>PVLA01011705.1:0-50713 GCA_004027455.1 Hydrochoerus hydrochaeris
TGAGTACAGTCACTTCAGAATGTCTCTTACCTCTTAGTAATACAAGCTAGAACTATTAAAATATTTAGAAAGGATATGACTCTTTAGGAAATTCCAAATGTTAGTCTTTCGATCCAAAAGTTTAAAAGTCATTTTGGAATTTCTTTCTTATTTAAAATAGAAGAAAACTGAATTATAAGGCATGACACTTATGATGTAATTGTAATCTATGTGAAATAATACAGATATTTTACTTTTAATATTATATTTTTCTGTGAATTTAGAGAAGCATTCTGTCTTCTCCAACTCCAAGTTCATATACTCAAAATATGAATATTTATTATGTTTAATATATAAATTGAATTTCATGTACATCCTACAGAATTCATAAGGGAGTTCTATAAAGTTAATGAGGTAAAAGAAACATTTGTCTCACAATGGAGAAATGAATGATGTAATGTAAGCTTGCAACCTACTTTTGCCTGTTCTTTCTGATTACTTAATTCTGGGGAAATAACTTTGGAGAATTTTATTAAAGAATAGTAATGACCGAAAAGGTATTAAGTGAAACATGTCTCTGCTCAGACCACTGCCTTGATGAAAGTTTTTTGGCTTTGTAAAAGACCTCACAGAAACGTGAATTGCCTATAATCACTTTATTTAACTGCTATTCTTGTGTTTTTTTCACTCTTAACTGCTGATACTTGTTCTGCAAAGAAAGACAAGATTCATTGTGCAGATATTATTTTATAGTCCATCACTCACACATACACAGACACACAGAGAAACACACACACATATCCTTTAGCACATTCTTTATCAAATTCTCAAATGTTATGAATCTAAAGCAACATCTTATCCTTATAAATTGGCTGGATTTGTGCTTTCTCTGAGATGGATGAGTTTCAATCCAGTGGTAAATGGTCTGAATGAAGAAGCAAACTAACAGTGGAGAAAATTTAGTTCTCTCTTTAGTATCAAAAGCTCAGTTATCTTGTTTAATAAAAAACAGAAAAAATCCAATCAAGATACTTTTTATTTTTTTTACTTTTACTTTTTTATTTTGAAGAGAATAAAACTGAATTGGACAAAGCAAAATGAGGTAAGTCAAAACAAAAGGTTAGACATAGTACATGACTGAAAACCAAAATACAAGGTGATCAACAATGGTTACCATGATGCCTCTTGTTATCTTTAAGAGAACTGCCCATATTATCAGGCATAATAAAATTGAACAAAACAGTACAGAACAAAATCGATAAAAATGAAACATTGGAGACATTATAGTACTTCAAAAGAAGATAATAGTCAAACCAGAATGGGTATCATAGTGAATCTTATTGTCTTCAAAGCAGTTGCCTATACTCTCAGACTTGATACTATCACATAAAACCAATTTGAATAAAATCAGTCAAAACAAGACAGTAATCAGACAAAACAGATTCAAAGAAAATCAGTCAAAACAAGACAGTGAAAGCAATACAGGGCTTCAGATTACGTTAATAGGAAATAAAAAATGGTTACCATAGTATATCCTGCTATCTTTGGAATAGCTGCCCATGCCATCAAATATAGTACAAGTAGACAAACTGGAACAGAATAAAGGGCAGTGAAAGCAATATGGGTTTCAAATCATGATACAATATTAATAATGTCTTCGGCCTTCCCTATTTAGACAATTCCTCCCCTTTCTCTTTCCCAGGGTGCATTGTACATTTTGTATCCCACTAACTCCTTTAGTTTTTAGATTAGGGAGGCAACCTGCTATTTAACTAAGTAGTTCTGAAACATTTTACCCCTGAGCATGATCTCAAGTTGTATCCATTTACCTACAAGAGCCTCAAGGTTTTCCTTCCTTATAACTGAGTAGTTCTCCTTTGTATAAAAATGTCATGTCTTTCCAACCAATCTGCATTTGATGGGCAAGCTACCCCCCACTTTTTTCCAGTTTTCTGTCATATACAGCATTGTTTTCTCATCTTTGACTTTCAGTCTGTAAATCCCCTTTCAGGTTACATGTGTTTCTGGTAAAGCATTATTGATGGACCCTGTCTCCTGTTCCACTCTGCCTGAGCTTCTTATTGGTGAATTGAGGCCATCTATATTAGTGATTATGGCCAACCTTCTCTGCCTCATCTCTGTCATGCTATTTTTCTGCCATTGGTTGTCTATGTTGCCCCTTCATTCCACTGTCTGCCCCATTCAGTGAGCCTCCTTTGCCACTGTTCCCAAAACCATGGTCTTTTTTCTCTCTCTAGAATGTCCTTCAGTATTTTTTGTAGGGTTGATTTGGTGGTCATGAACTTCCCCAGTTCCTCTTTGTCATGGAAGCATCTTGTTTCTCCATTAATTTTGAGAGATAGTTTTGCAGGGTATATCAACCTGGGTTGGAGGTTATTTTGTTTCAGGACTTGGAATACTTCACTCCAAGATCTTCTTGATTTGATGGTTAAGTGTCAAGAAGTCTGTCGTGATTTTGATGGGTTTTCCTTTATAGGTGATCTATTTCTTTTCTCTGACACCTTTTAATATTATGTTCTTGTGTTGAATTTCTGGGATCTTGATTATTATATGTCTGGATGTAGATCTATTTTGGTTGTAGCTAGCTGGAGTTCTGTATGCTTCATTTATCTGAATATCATTTTCTTTTCTTATGATTGGGAAGTTTTCTTTAATTATTTCTGTAAATAGCCTTTATATTTCATTTGTGTTTATCCCTGCTTCTTCATTCATATTTTTTATTCTTAAGTCATAGATCCTCTTGTCATCTTCTAGCCTTTGTATTGTTACTTTCTGGTTCCTTGTTATTTTTAAGAGATCTTTCCTTTTGCAATCACAAGCTACAAGCCTGTCTTCAAGGTTTGATAGTCTATATTTAGTTCTTTCAAGCAGTTTTTCCAGCTTTCAATGGAATTTTTAATTTCTTGGTAATCTCTTTGAATCTATTTCATGCATTCTGAACTTTTTAAATATTCTTCATTGAAGGTTTCCCTCCTTATTCTATGCTCCTCTATTCTTCCATCTGTGTTTTCTTTAGAGGTGCTTAGCATTTCTTTTATTATTTTTCTTATAACTTCCTTTACTTGTATTAGTATTTCTGTTCTAAGTTTTTTTATAGTTTCACAAAGTTGTTTCTTTATGTCAGTTGCTGTTACTTCAGAAATGCAGGTGGGTAACTCCCGATCTCTTCTGTGTTTATCTCTCCTGGACCAGTACTGCTTGGGTTGGAGGCTGGAGACTGCCTTTTGGTTCTTCCTCTTGATCCTGGTTTCTTCCAGACAAGTGGGTAGTGAAGTCCCTGGCACTTCCTGTATTGATTATAATTACTCTGAAGTATACTGGCTAGGGATTTCTGTTGTTTGCTGCTTTCCCCAATCTGCTGGTGACTATTGGAGTATAAGCAGAGGCAGGGCAGGCTGGCCTCTCCATTCCAAGCTGATGAACCACAGGGAGTCTTTGCCATGTAAGTGTGTGCCATGTGGGTGGGGTTGGTTAGAGAGAGCTTTAGGGAAACCTTGGCTGTGGCTATTGGACCATGCACAGGGGCAGGACTCAGTCCAAGCAATTTTCACCAATCTGATCTGTGCTAGGAGTGGCTGAATGAAGCTGGCTGCAGTTCTGGTTCTGGGCTTATGCTGCCTGATTCCAAAATGGTGCCCGGCCAATTGCTCACTCCCGCAGGAGGACTGAGTCCCCCACACTCACCACTGGCCAGTGCAGTTCTCCGGTCCACTGCTCCCTTCTGCCACTGCATCTCTCCTCCGAGGCCTTTGGGCTTGCCAGCCACCAGCTTCACTGTGACCATGAGTCTTCAGATTCCAGTGGCTTTTCACGCGCATGGGACTGGCTCTGGTGAAAGCGCCTCTGGCTACTGCCTTCTGTTTAAGTTTTTCTTTCAGTTCCTTTTCTTCTCTTCTCTTTTCTTCTTTTTATTCTCTCTGTAGGCTTCAATTCTCATTTTAGTTTCTTCCTGGGTCAAGGAGACCCATTTCATTCCTTCTGGTCTTCTCCAGAATGCTATATTCCAGCATCTGGGCTGTTTCTCTCAGAGAGGCTGTTTACTCTGCTGCTTACTGTTCTGCCATCTTCCCAGAATCTCCCCGGACACTTTTTAAAAGCTTAAAGTTTTTGTTTTAACACACACAGTTGCAGATCAGTTCTTATTAAAAGATGCAATAACATTTTTAAAAATGGTAGAGGTAGAGAAGTACTGTGGATTTTAAAAATTTTAGCCAACTGTCCCTCTCACAAAGGACTTTTATCTAGAGCATATAAAAAATTGAAAAAAAATCAACCCCCCAAATTCAAAGTCCCAATCCAAAAATGAGATGAACATACTTCTCAGATGAAGCAATATAAATAGAAAAAATATATGAAAAAATGTTCAACATCATTTGTCATTCAAGAGAAAATAAATTGAGATTCCATCTCACCCAGAAAGAGTATCTATCATAAAGAATCAACCAATAATAAATGCTGGTGGAGCTGTGAGGAAAAAGCAACATTTCTCCACTGTTGATGGGAATGTAGACTGGTGTAATCACTGTGGAAATCATTATGGAGATTCCTCAAAAAGCTAGAATGAGATGTCTCATTTGATCCCTTCTGAATATTTCCCCAAAAGAATTAAAAACATCATACCACAGTGATATATGTGGACCCATGTTTATAGCAGGACAATTTGTAATAGCTAAATCTTGAAAACAATCCAAATGCCCATTAACAAGGAATGGATAAAAAGTATAGCATTTTTACACAATAGAATGCTACTCAGCTATAAAAGAGATAAGCTTGAGACATTTATATGGAAATGGATGCAGCTTGAAACCATAATAATAAATGAAATAAATCAGACTCACACATGTAAACATCATATTGTCTTCCTTGTCTAAGAAGCTAAAAGACTAAGTAAGACCCAGAGCATACAATAGATACATTGTACTAAATGGGAATAAATTGTTCAAAGGAAAGAGAAACTGGGGTGGGGAAAAGAGAAAAGAAGAAAGAGAAAAGGGAAAAAAATAGATATACACAAAATAGTAAAGATAGTTATACTACTAATTGCTGCTAGTTAGTTGAAAAGAAAGGTTTGTGCCTGTATTGTCTGATCAATTTTCATGCCTATATCCTATAATATTAACAATTACATTGAAGATAGCAATACATGATGTACTAACCAATGTTGCTGTCCTACAGTCCTGTTCTGAAATTTTGTGCCATTGTTTTTATTGTTTTTTCTTTAAAATAAAAAAGATTTATGAAATTAGTATATACTCTCAATTTTCATAAAATCAGTAATACAAATTCTCATCTCCAGCAATTATACCCAAAGTCAGAAAAGGTGGAACAGATCTTAACATGTTAGAGCTAATAAAATTCACTTATAAAAACTATCAAACCATGATGGAATTGGTCTTGTGTTGGATCTAAGCTTCTTCCCATATACATGAAATATGATTTTCTTTTCTGGACATATTTTACGATACAGTTTCTCAAACCACTGTTTCTAATACATGAAGTGATAAATACAATGGAAAATGGAAGAAACAGAGTGAATGAAGTTCATCGTAGCACAGGAGTAAGTAGTGCTACATTTTTAAAATATTTAAAATACCAGCTTTTAAAATAAAATATCAGCTCCTGTGGCTTTTCCTTAGATTTTGTAATTTTATTCCCTGTATTCAGAAATAATATGTCAAGAATTTTATGTACCTCACAAAGCCTTTTAGTGTAGAAAAGTGGTTTCTATCATGTACTTAATTTGTGACTTAATGTTTATAGAAAAAAGTTGAGAATGTACTATATGGGTCACCTTTAGAGACAGTAGAACAAACCATGAAATAGGAGAAATATCCTGTGTTCATGACACTCAGTTTTATATTCTTGCACCTTGTGTGATAAGCAACAATCAGGTATGTCAGGGAATATAAGTTACCTGGTACTCTTGGTAACAGGAGACTTCATGCTATATTCTTCTAATAAGTTAAAAAGTCCTGTGACCAGGTTATACCCTTGTATTAGTCAACTTTCTGTAACTATGATGAAATACTTGTGATAATTAACTTACAATAAAAAGGTTTATTTTGATTATAAGGTCAGAGTTACACCTCAAGATTAGACAGGCCCAGTGCTTTGGGCCTCTGGTGGTGGTGCCAGATGGCAAGAGTGGGGAACACATAGTAGAATAAGCTGCTCATCTCGTGAGCCAGGAAGCATGAGGGAGAAAGTGGGTCAGAATACCATAGTCCACTCGAGGGTTCACCCCAATGACTTAAGACCCTCCCATAAGGTTCCTCTTCCTGGATGTCCCAGCATTTTCCCCAATAGCATCATCTTGAACACCAAGCCTTCAACACACAGACTTTGGGATTTGCTTATCCAAGACAGATCAACTTCCCACTCCCCAGAGAGTAGTAAGCAGAAGAGCTCACAGTTCTTTCATATATCCTTGCCACATTTGCTTCTAGCCATTAATAAAATTTACCTTTCTGTGCTTCATTCATCTGATTTTTTTAATGCTTTCTGAAAGTGTGAGGTTAACAGTGCTTTCCTCTTTTCTTCTTGTGGTACCATATTAGAGACTGGACCCTGGGTCCTCACAGTGAGCTGCATCCCCGAGCTCCTCTTCCCCCACTTTTTTTGAGACAAGGTCTTGCTAAATTGCCTTCGCTTAAAACTTGTGATCCTCATGTCTCAGCTTCCGAGAGAGCTGGGATCACAGGCATTGTCCATCGAAATCCAAGTTTATTTGTGTCTTTTACAGGTGCTCCATAAGTGCTGTCATTTACCTAAAGCCATTTCTCATGGTTTTGGACGTTTGCACTGTGTACATGTTTCTTTCTTTTCTCACTTTATTCCTGCCTAATACTGGCATACTTGGATCTCTTAAATACCTTTCTCCCTTTGTCTTTGTTTTGGTGTCTTCAGTTTAGCCAGATATACCTTGTGCATCTAGTTCTTCCATTTCAAATCTTGTGTTCTATCTGTACAACTATCATTTGGTTTCCTGCTACCTATACTTTCCCAGAAATCCATCACTAGCACACTCTGATGACAGGTAGATATCCTTCATCAAACTGCTAAAAATTGAGGTGTTAAGCCTCCTTGAGCTTCCTTCATACTTTCCCCAACTCATTCTTCTTAATCTTTTTTTCCCCAAATGCCCTGAAATCCTCAGTGAAATAAACTAGCTTTTTGGGGAAGGGGTATATAAATTTCAGTGACAACTCATTAGAATTATGTTGGAATCGTATTATAATATTGTTTGCAGTACACAGGAATGGTGTATATATTCCTATCCCCTCTCAATTTTTTTTGACATAATAAAAAATTTTCCTCTTTAGACTTGCCAAACACTAATTCCTATGAATTCCAGTTAAATGAAGCATGATAACAACAACACTGTAATGTGCAAATTACTAGGCTAAGTGTTTTATGCAAGTTTTCAGGTTTAATCTTTAGTACAATCCATAAAGTACTATAACAGACATCTCCAGGTACAGATTCATCCTTCCCATAATTTCATTCTTCTTTTCTAACAAAACTCCATTTCCTCTTTCTAGTGTCTATTATAAAGACCTTAGTTTTCATTTACTCAGTTATGATAATCCCCAACCCCTGTGCTAGTGAGTGGATCAAGAATAGACAGGGAACATAATTTTGGTCAGTGATTCTAATAAGGAATAATAATTCATTTGAAGACAAGATTATATAATAGCTGGTAATTTATCTATATCCAACCTTCTACCCTTTTGAAGTGAAACTGCTTTTGAAGTGAAATATAAACTTGTACTAAGTGGGATGGTGAACCCTTTTAAAAAATATGTCTGTGCTTTACTTCCTGAAGTCTATAAATGTTGCTTATTTAAAATAGGGGATTTTCAGATATAATTAAGTGTTTAATTAAGGATGAGAAGATCTTTTGGATTATCAAGTGTGTCCTAAATCCTATAACAAATGTTTCACAACACACACATGGCCAGGAATGATGACATATGTCTATCTTTCCAGCACTCTGGGAGGCTAAAGAAGAATCACCAACTGGAACTCAGTCTGAGCAGCTGAGTGACTTAGTGAAACTCTCTCTCTCAAATAAAACAACTAATGTGCATCCATACTACATGCTAGAGTTCTTGTTTTCCTTTCATATTTCTTCTCCATTCAAAACAAGACAATTCTATACTTTGAGTTCTGGCCTCCATAAAAAATTTCATAAGAAGAAGGTTTTTCCCTCTCTCTCTTCCTCCATCCTAGTGTTCCTTCCTTTTGAGCACTTTCTTTCCCTTTTATTATCACAATATCTACTGTACCTTTTAGATCTCACTACTCTTTCATTTTTTTACACTAGAGAGACAATACAAAACTTACAAATGTGAGTTTGACTTAGTTCACTTGTGAGAATGGTCTCAAGTTGCCTCCATCTACCCATAAATGCCTCAAGAGGACCCTTCTTCATAGCTGAGCAATAGTCCATTGTAAAACACCACACCCTTCTTATCCATTCTGCAGTTGATGGGCATCTGGGTTGCCTCCAAGATTTAGCCACTACAAACCGTTTCTATAAACATGGGGGCAGACTTATTGCTATAGTATGACCTAGCAGAAGCTAGCTGTATACCTGCTCATCCTTCCTGCCTTTCTCCCAGCACAGTTCTATCCCTTGAATGGTTGTATCCACCATACATTTCTGTACACATGTTTTTTTTAAATTTTAAAGAGAAGAAAGAAAAAAAAGAAAAATCAAGATGCAAACAAACCTCCAAAACAACAAAAGCAAAATGACAGCAACAGCAACAAAAACACAACAATAGCTGTATGGGTTTTCCAAACAAAATGATCATCATTAACATTGGTTGTTATGTTGCATATCGTTACCTTCAAAATAGCTGCTCAGGTTACTAGAAACAGGAAACAAAACAGTAAAATGAACCAAAACATTGGATTTCAAAAACAAGGCAGAAGGAAATTCCCCATAGGGGCCACAATGTACATTGCCATCCTCCAAATAGATGCCCAGACCACCAGCCCCAGGACTGTGAAGTCAAATAGTTTAAGGATCAAGCTATTCCTTTCACCTCAGTTGCTATCTTACCCTGAGTCCTTCAGCCAGTTGTTTACTGGGGATGCGGTGGGGTGGGGTGTGCTCTACTGGCTTCCCAGCTGGCTCACTGGCTGGTTCGTGAGAGGGTGTGCTTTGTCCTGGTGTTGAGTAGTCTCCTCTTGATCCTCATGATGGAGCCTCGGTCACAGGAGGGCCAACTGGCCTGATCTTTAAAGGATACGGAAAGCATTATGCCTGGTCTTGGTTAGTTTTCTCTCATTGCTGGGAAAAAAATAGCTAACACACCAAATTAAGGAAGGAAATATTTATTTAGCTCACAACTAGTGGAGGTTTCAGTCCATAATCAGCTGGCTCCAAGGCAGGGTAGCAAGGCACAGGGCAACACTTCAAGGTGGCAGAAGGCAGCAAAAGCAGAAAGAGCAAAAGAGGGGAGAGCAAGCTTCTTTTTCCTCCCTTATATTGTAAGCAGGCTACAAGCCTCCATGTGTGTAGCATTCACACAATTTCCCTGCCTTCCTCCTGCACAGGATGAAGATGTTTACAAAGTAAAGACCCTAGCCCCCTGCTGAATCACTTAGTTAAACTTTTAACCTTCTCAAATTGACACAATGTACAATATCCTGGAGAGCTAAAGACTTGCCCTTTAAATCCTAGGACAGAACTGCTGAGTTACCTAGTTAAGCTTTAGACTTCTCAAATTGACAAAATGTGTTAACCATAACATGCCTTTAAAGAAAGTTTCTTCTATTAATTCCTATCCCTTACAACTGTCAGTTAAGTTTTGTCTTATATCAGGTATAGGAACCTAGAATAAATTCATTAAATAATAAAAAAATTCTTGTATGTTACTTCCTGTACCTTTGTGCTTTACAAGGCATGGGTAATTCTGACATTACCACTATATAACTTCACAATTGGGGAAAAAGCCCTAAACTTTTGTTAAATCAGTTTAGGCATATGCTGGCAAGATTGCAGACTAAGTGCTCTGACTACTAAAATGGGAAAGTCTAAAATGGGAGATTCACAAAAAGCAAAGAAAAAAAGATCAAAATTCCCCAAATCACTCATGTTAAATTATATCATGTCCTTCATGTTATGAATTTTGATTTTATATCCTTGATTTTTGCTCTTTTTATGATGAAAATCATTCTAGTGTGGTAATATTAGTGTTCTGTTGGTTTGAAGTTTGGTTTGCTTTTGTTGTTCTTGGTATTCATGCCAGTGTACTGCAGGGTGTGAGCAGAGTATGTCCTTAATCAAGTGCCAAATGAAAGTAATGAAGGCATTTTAAGACCATAGGGAGAGTTTGTACTGAGCAGATCAAAAGCCCAAAACACCCAAAATGTAGCAACCTAGAGACATTCCTGCCATCAGCATAGACTTTCTCTTTTCTTTGAAGAAAATAGAGATAATTAAACCCTTTGTGGCATTAAACCAAAATAATTCACCTACAAACAAAACCTTTATTTCATTGTGTTTTTCTTGGTTTGGTTAAGGAAAATTATATTCTGGCCCATAGTAACATTTCAGTATTTGTCCTAATTTCTAAGAGAGGAATTTGTTTTAAGAATGCAGATGTCTAAGCAGTTAACATCATAACCTTCTTCAGTTGCCAAGGAAATGGGAAAACTTGAAAGCTGCTAAACTAATTTGCTAAACTGTGTGTTTCCATTTTGAGCGTAACTACTTACTTCCAATTATTGGTTTTATCTGCACAATTCCCAAATCTCTTTGATGCTGTTTCAATGACTTGGTCTTCAATTAGCTTGTAATAAAAGATATCTGACAGATACCATCTCTCCAATTTTTGCCTGACTGAAGTGCTTGCTGGTAACCATAACGCTTTGGAGAAAATATAAAGAAGAAAATTTTAGTATAACTTTGCTTTTAGCTTACAGCAGACAAGTATTTTCCCAATACGTTTGCATCTTTTTGGTTGAGTGTCATGCTGATGGCATTTTTCTTCAGCCTTTTTGAATATTCAATTTGCTGCCTTGAATTTTAGAAGAAATGTTGGCATGTGGTTTACTCACTGTCTTATTTCTTACTTAGCAAACATTCATTGCCCACTCTTCATGAATACTAGGGGAATTGCTGCAGGAAACTAAAAGAAAGAAAGAAAGAAAGAAAGAAAGAAAGAAAGAAAGAAAGAAAGAAAGAAAGAAAGAGAGAAAGAGAGAGAGAGAGAAAGAGAGAAAAAGAAAAGAAAGAGAGAAAGAGAGAAAGAAAAAGAAAGGAATTAAATGATGGTATCTAATTAGGAAGTAAGAAATGTGCACTCACATAGAAATGTAATTCAAGCAATAATAAATCACATAGCAGATAAGTGAGAGAAAAACCCTTACTTATAACTGGAGTAAGCGTGAGGTTTTTAAAAATTGTGTCTTTAAAAATAAGTAGGGTTCCATTCAGTAAGTATGGAACTAAGGCATGTGGGTGAACATGACAGGTAGCTTCACATGTGCATGAGTAAGAAAGTATTATCCAGGAATTGGGAAACAAACAGGCTGGGTTAGAGAGTTGGGTTTGAAAAGTAGGTCCCAGGCATGGCTTAGAAGATGGTAGATCTTTGCACTTAATAATTAAGAAAGTGTCCAAGTTAGTTTTCTTTTTAGAGAATTAATGTGGCTATAAGACAAAGACTGTGGTGGAACAGACCTTTCACATTTTATCCACAGGGTCCTGTGTCAGGGCATGTGGAAATAGTGGTCACACCTGCGATCATGTGCTATATTGATAACGTGGGAAGTGCTATTAAAAAGGAGTTTTACCCACAAGGAAGCCTGCTAACAATAGGAAAGGAGGAAAAAGTACTTGGAGGTCAGAAAACCAATTAAGATATAACTAGAGATATCAGCGCTTCCTGAGATCTGCTCCATGTTGGAACTTGGGCTCTGGGAAAACAGGCAGCCAGCATGATGCTCAGGTAAGGGGCAGTGACCTCCCAAGCCTTGGCTGCCACAGGTTGAGAACCATATCAGTGTTTCCTGAGATCCATACCATGTTGGAACTTGGGATGCTGGGAAAACTGGCAGCCAGCACACTGCCCTGGTGGGTGGCTGTGAGCCTACTGGCGTGAGGGCTAAGAATCAAATATCCATCTCACCCCCGCCCCACGCTAGCAAGTGAGAGTCAGAGATCTGATCATCTCTTGCAAGTTTGAATATAGGCAATATAGCAAATAAGGGGGATTTTCTTCTGCCATCTCTTTGAAGACAAATATTTTTATCACTGTTTTGCTCTGTTCTGATCAATGGTATTGCTCTATTCAATATTCTGTTTTTATAATTTCAGTATTTCCTTCAATATTGCTCTACTTGATTGTAAGAACAACTATTGTGAAGAAAACCAGATATACTATTGTACCTTTTGCTGTTATCCTGGTAACATGCTGTGAGGTTCTGTACCAATTTCACTGCACTGCCTCAGTTGGCTTTGTCCTGTCTTGTTCTGCTGTATTTTACTACCTTCAAAATAAATAAATAAAATAAAATAAAATAAAAAATAATAATACATAAGAAAAAATTTTAAAAAGTAAATAACACCAGAGAAGACAAGATGGCTGATCAGTGAGCAACAAAATACAAAGCCTCCTGGGAGAAACAACTCATTTGCCAGAATAAAACACCCTGGAGATACCCAGATAGAGGGAGATGGGTCCTCTTGAAACAGGAAGAAATTAAAATATTCTTGTCAAATACTTCGGGACTACAACTGAAACAGCTAAAAATTATGGGACACAGTGTTTCTGTTCGCCGTGACCTGGCAAGTTTGCAAAGGCCTGAATCTGTGCTGGCCGGCAGAGCTGCCAAAACTCGTGCCCGCCGCTACTCACAGGAAGCGCAGCAGCACTGAAGTCGGGGGCTGGTGAGCCCAATGGAGAGTGGAGCCTGTGAAGGAACCTTCATTAATCCATGGTCAGTGCTGGGAATGAGATTCCCCCCCATGGGAAGGGGATGACCAAATAGGAGACATGTTGGAATTGGGCAAGAGGAGCCTGAACTGGGGGTGACAGTGACTTCATTTGGTTCCTCCCTCCCAAGAGCAGATTCGTGGGATTTGCTTGGACTGGGCAGCTCCCCTGACTGGGACCCAATGAGTTGTACCAAATCAATTCCCTGCACCTAGCAAGTACTAACTGGGTGAAGGCACCTGAAGTTTGGCTGGCCCGGTGGGGAGGGGCAGGCAAATCCGGCCACTGCTTACACCTTAGTGACAAGAGCTGGCAGGAGAGGGCAGAGTTCCCTTGCCAGCGTGCTTTGGAGGAAAAGTGGCCAATAAGGAAGGGGGCTGGGACCTGCACTGTAACCCATGTGGATGAAGCCAGGGCCATGACAGGAGAGAGAGGCAGGAGGAGGCTCCCAGCCCAGAACCCTGAGAGCACTGATCCAGGAGAAGGAAAAACAAGGGAGACTGAAGGCGACAAACACACAACATCAGACATGGCTTCCATGGACATTAAGAGATATCTTCAGGACCTTGTAGATGAGCTCAAAACTGAAATATTAAATCAGATAAAGCAAGATATGAGTAGAGTAATAAAAAAAATGCTCTCAGGGAGTATCTCTCAGGATGATACAGATGGAAGAAGGGAGGAACACAAAAAAAGGAGAGAAACATTCAATAAAGAATATAAAGAAAATATAGAATACATGAAGCAGATTCAAAGAGACTACCAGGAAATTAAAAACTCCATTGAAAGCTGGCAAAACTCCTTAAAAGAAACTAAAGATAGACTATCAAAACTTGAAGACACGTTTGCAATGTGTGATCATGAAAGGAAAGATCTCTTAAAAATAACATGAAACAGGCAGTAACAATACAAAGGCTAGAAGATGACAAAAGAATCTACAATTTAAGAATAAGAAATGTGGGCTGGGGATTTAGTTCAGTGGCTTAAGCACCTGCTTGGCAAGTGCAAGGTCATGAGTTCAATCCTCAGTACCAAAAAAAAAAAAAAAGAAGAAAAAGAAGAAACATGAATGAAGAAGCAGGAATACATACAAGTGAATTACAAAGGCTATTCATGGAGATAATTAAGGAAAACTTCCCAAGCATGGGAAAAGAAAATGACATTCAGTTATGTGAGGCATACAGAACTCCAGCCACCTACAACCAAAACAGAGCTACACCCAGACATATAATAATCAAGATACCAGAAATTCAATATAAAAACAGAATATTAAAAGAGAAAAGAAACAGATTACCTATGAAGGTAAGCCCATTAGGATCATGACTTACTTCTCGATACAGACCATCAGATCAAGAAGAGCTTGGAGTGAAGTATTCCAAGCCCTGAAAGAAAATAATGTCCAGCCCAGATTGATGTACCCTGCAAAACTGTCACTAAAAGTTAATGGAGAAACAAGACGCTTCCATGACAGAGAGGAACTGGGGGAGTTTGTGACCACCAGTCCAACCCTACAGAGAATACTAAAGGACATTCTAGAGAGAGAGAGAAAAAAATACCAGGATTTTAGGAACAGTGGCAGAAAGGCTTCAATGAATGGGGCAGGCAGTAGAATGAAAGGAAAAACTAGACAAAGGCAGAAAAATAGCATAGCAGAAATGAGGCAGAGAAGGATAACTAGAATTGCTAACATAGATGGTATTTATACACTATATTGTTAATAGTTAACCCGGATTTAAAACCCACATTACTCACACTACTCTGCTTAGATGTATTATATTCTGTTCCAGTCATTCTACCTGTACTAGATTTGAATGCACAAACAGCAATCCAGAAAATAACAGGATATAGTGCAGTAATCATCCTTAATTTCCTACTAACTTAATTTAAAGCTCTGTAAAACCTACACTGTTTTACCATGACTGATTGAATCTGGTTTGTTGGATCGCTGTTTTGTATTGATAGATTTTATTTGAAGCTGTTATGATTGATAGTATCAGGTCTGAGAGTATAGGCAACTGTACTTAAGATGACAAGATCCACTAGAATATCCACTATGGTTTGATTACCTGCCTTTGAAGTTTTATGCTGTCTACATTGTTTTATTTTTACTAATATTGTTATTTACTGTTTTACTCAATTATACTGCTATATTCAATTATATCTGATGATATAGACATTCTATTGAAGATAAGAATCAACACAGTAATCATTGTAGATCACCTTGTGCTGTGGTTTTGTATGACTTTTTAATTTCATGTTTTTATAGGAATTTGTTTTGTTTTGTCTTGCTAAGTTTTGTTTTTTCCTCTAATACAGAAAGTATAGAAATACATGCAGAGATTCATGCATGCATAGCTGTTCACACTCTCACTGTTTGACTATCTACTTTGTATGCTTTAATTTTGTAACTTGAACAACTATTTCTAAGATGACAATATGTAATTTATTAACTAGTGATTTCTTATTGTTTATCTTTTTTTGGAATTCTGTATTATCTTTAACCCTTACATGCTTTTGTTTCTCTTTAAATAAAAAAAGTAAATAACACCAACAAAACAGATCAGTAAAGTACTAAGCAACCTGAAACCTGATACAACTAAACAGATAATGGACTTAAAAAGCAAAAGAAGGAACAGAAAGTGCTCTAAAGGATATAAATGCATGTATATTTAAGGGTGTAGGATTGATAACCTTGCTGCTAAGTTTTTGTTGGATGGGTGAACAGAACTGTTTGTAGCCTCACTGTTTGAATGTCCACTTTGTAGGCTTTAATTTTGTAACTTGAACAACTACATCCAAGAAGACAATATGTAATGTATCAACTAGTGATTTCTTACTGTTTTATTTGAAATTCTGTAGTGTTTCTACCCTTTTTTCTGTTTTGCTTTTTTCCTCCCCCTATTTTAAATAATAATAATAAAAAAGATATAACTAGAATGTTCACTGGGGATTTAGCTCAGCAGCATAAGTGCCTGCCTGGCATGCACAAGGTCGTAAGTTTGATTGCCAGTACCAAAACAACAACAACAAAAAACAGCCCCCTCCCCCAAAAAACAGTAGAATGTTTAAGGGACATAATAAAACCTAAAACTCATACAGACAAAAGAAAGTGATGGGGATAAAGCTGGGTTTGATTCCATCTCTGCAACTTTGGACATCGTGTGATCCTTGTCAAATTTCTCCTGAAGTCGGTCTTCCTACTTGAAAAATAACATTAACATTGCCAACTCAGAGTTTAAAAACATTTATAACACATATGCATACTTTACACAGGGCATAAAAGTAGAACCTTGAAATATGGTTCCTTCTTTATCCAGCTAGATTTATGAGTACACGGATATAGGAGTTGCTCTGATATTAAATAATCAAGAGGAATTTGGAGACTTTGCTTTCATTTTTGGTTTAAATTATCACCCTGTGCTGATAATTTAATGTTTATTTCTCCATATCTAATTTGTCTTCTAAGTAGATCAAAAGCTCTCACAATTTAACTTGGTATTTCTTAAGTGCTTCTTTTCTTTCAGAATCTGTTGACTTGGTGAAGTCTTTCACTATCTTTTTAGACACACAAACCAGAAACTGAGACATCTTCCTTGAAATAGTCTTTTCATCACTTGCCATAGAAAAAAATCTCTTTTCTGTTTCATTGCTAATTTGTTTCTGCCATGATATTTCTATCAATATCCAAACATTCTAGAGAGCCTTCCATCCTTAAAGAAGACTTTGGTTGTTCTATTGTTTCCATATTTCATTCATTTCTCAATTATTTTATTTATAAGAGCAAAGCAGGTCTTTTTTCCCCTTTCTCTTGAATCTACTTCAGTCAAATTCCTCTTTCCAAAGTACACTGATGAACACTCTAGTGATTTCCACATCCTCAAAATCCAGGCTTCAGTCTGGATCTGACCTCACCGGTGATCCTTCACTGGTTCCTCTCAAACAATCCCTCCATCCCACCTCTGGACCTCGCCTTCCTTCACTCTTTTACCTCACTGGTGATTCTTTCAGATTCCCCTGCAGAACCCAGTCCTTGTTCTGATTTCTCAAGTTTAGAATGCCTCTAATAATGGGTTTGAACTTCCTGAAAGATCAAGAAAAGTTTTAGTTTTCCTCCTAAGAATTCATGCCTATACAATATCAATTTATTCCTTTGTGAGTGTTAAGTTTCTCTTGTGTTTTTGGATTTGGACACCTCTGACAAATTTTCCTAAATGACCTAAATACTCAGCCAACATAAAGTTATTTTGCATGTACTTTGGATGTGCTAGTAAGCATCCACTGTTTATTTTGAATGCTATTTTGCATTATAAAAGAGTTTGCATTGATATTATAAGTTTTATGATAAAAGTCAGTGTTAATTATTTTTATGTTAATTAGATGATGAAGATTTCTTTCTTTATACCAAGTGACATCTTTAAAATACATTTAAAATTAATCATGCTGTATAATCTTATTTGCCTTAGGGTTACTGAACAACTAACCAGTGTGCCAAGAACATTGGGAGGTATATTACAAAGACAATGGGACCTACAGTATTAACTACAATATTATTTATCACTTTTTTCTTAATAGAGCAAAATGTAAATAACTGATGCATTGAATGCTCTTAGATCTTTACAATGTCTTTTTAAAAAAATATTATCACTGATATTACTTTTATAAGTTTAACAGTGGATTTCTAGTTTCAAAAAGATTTGAAAAGTGTTTCATTCTAAATACAACAAGTTTAGGAGTAAAACTGTGGTATGACCATCAAGCTCTGAAACTGATGTTAGGGTTATTTAGTGCACAGAGCAGCTCACTTTCATAATTGTGAGATCTGTTTATCAGTGCTGGTTATAAGCCAGGTTCTATGTTGTAGCTCATCTAGTTCTTGTAAGAAGTTGTTTATAAAGGTTTGTGATTAATCAGTTGGAGTTGGCTTTATTAAATGAGATAGTGACTTGGAAGGCCAACAAAAAAGATAGCACAAAGCATAGTTTTAATATTTGAGTATTAGTCTTAAAATCCTGCTCCCCTTAGTATTCTGTGATTCAAATAATTCATATGAATGCTCTTAACCTCTTTTTGGTATTGTGAAAAGAAATCAACAATGTTCAATATCCTTGAACCACATGGTTTAGACTTCAGCTAGGTTCTAAATAAAAGTACTGTGTTTTATTTATCCCAGAATCTCAAGAAGTAGATCCCTTCCTAGTAAATATGGATACTTAAGAATACAGAGGTAGAAGAACTTTACATACTATAAAATATTAATATTTTTCCTTATTCATAAAACATTTTTGAGCTATCTATTATACTGTCTGTGTTTATATGACTCAGTAGTGAATAATATTAAATTATTTCAGCTCTTTGGTATACAGCTCAGTAATCAGCTTGATGTGATGAATTCAGAACTTCAATGCATCATGTGCTTCTTATACTCAGATGGGCTAAAATGTCAGCACCATCAGTTAATGGGCAAGATTAAACAATGCAAATAATACAGCAAAAATATACATGGTTTTCACAAAGTTATTAATCTTTTTAAATGAGGCCTATCATTATGTCATCTATGCACCTAAAAACATCATCTAATGTCTGAATGGTGAGCTTGTATGGAATGTGGTTATGTTTATTTCCTGATGATTTTACAACTGGCCAGGCCAAATGCAATATTCTAAGGCTTATCCTTGAGCTAATTGCCTCCTAACGATCACTAAATTGCATTTTCTGGAAAACAAATTTTCTAAAACCAGATTGTGATTATTAAATAACTCTAATTCAACTAAGGTATTATGTTACATATGCAAATGTGTTCTCTGTTTCTTTTAAGCATGATGGTATTTGCCACAGGACAGAAAAGCTTCCAGATTTCCTCATTTTGAAGGGACAGGCTGAAAAATGATCAGAAAGGCAAAAGTGCCTGACTCAACAGAGTTTATCTTGTGTTCTGAACCACTGCCAGTTAACTTTGCACAAAACCCTTTGAAACACAAACTCTCTGTGGAGTTCATCTAGAGGGCTGTCCCACAGAAAATATAGGAACTGAAAGCTCACTTATGATGCCCATGAACTGAAGAAGGCATGGAACCATATTTCCATTATAGACTTTGTACAGTTGGTGGTGGATACATTGGTATAGAGCTGGAAAGCAAAACAAATGCCTTTTTAAAGAAAAAGATATATTTTATGGAGTAATGATTAGTAGTAATCATTATTGTCATTCTCCTGGATGCCAGAGATTTTGATTGACACCCAACAATTTTCAATTTCAAGTCAAGTTTACATACATTATTTTACTTTGTGTTTTGAAAGGAAACATCTGCTACATATTTGAAAAGTGCTTGAAAATGGGAAAGATTCTTCATTGGGATGGTATTTTATTCAACAAGGAGCTGTTGCTATTCAATGAACTAAAATAAAAGTTTCTTGTTTACTTTTGTGTACATTTATTTATTAAGGTAACCATAGCAATGACAACAACAACAAAAGAGGTTGGAAAAATCTTAGATAGTGGGTTCCAACTGGCTTAGATTATCCAAATCAGCTTTTTCAAGTCAGTACTGAGCTATGGAGTCAGGCCATGGTTACGGCTGTATAGCCTCTTCCCATGGTGATTGCATAAGTATTTCAGGCAATGCTCAAATGCATACTTGTATCCCAGGACAATGATCTCGGCACTCTCAGTTACTCTTTGGTACACATTTTTATTTTTTGGAAGAATATTTGGCATTATTCGTCACAATACCTTAAAATGACTTTATCTCTAAGACAGGTAAATGCATGTGTAAGAATTTAATCTGAAGGGAAAAATAGATATGTGAAAAATTTATGTGTAAATGTTTACTAGAATATTTTGTCTAAGAATAAGCATGTGGACAGGACTTAAACATGTAAATAAAGGGAGTAAAATTGGTTAGACTGAAGTATTTTACTATCACTAATCATCATGTGTTGATTGGAAATGAAGTTAATGACAAGCAAGTAGGAAAATGGTTAAAGTTAAGTACAACAAAATCCACATCTAGAGTATTATGCAACATAAAAAAAGATTGGATTTGAGCTATACTAGCACATTTATATTCTCTGTGAGGAAAGGGTGGGCAAAAAGCAAGATTTAGAAAATATTTTTAAGTTCCCATTTAGCTCATTAATACAAGGACAAAAACATAAGCACATCTTTCATATATGTACACACTGCCACACAGCATTCTGCTGAGAAACAAAACCCCTTCTCTCTATCTTTCCCTGTTCTCTCCTTGAATTCTATTAATTGAGATATATGGAGCTCACTATATTGAAACAGATGTTTCCTTAACTGGCTAAAAGTCCAAAGCCTGAGATAACAATCTAGCTGAGGCCATGGGACTCAGAAAGAATTATACCTTCCTGGTAATAAAGGTGCCAGCCTTGCATACATCAAGCTATCTTTATATTGCTAATTGGAGGCCTTTTTGCCTGCTACAAAATTGTTCTGTTTCTCATTACAGTCAGTACCTACAAGGTTTCTTTTTCCTGTCATGCTGTCATGATGACTCCCATCCACCTCTCTGATTGATACCAAAAAAAGCCAAGGTTTTTTACTTATGGCCTCTTGTTTCACAGAAAACATTGGATCATTCTAGAGCTCTTCAACTGAAGAACATTCTTTGTCTTTGTTTCTCATCCATGTGCCATATTGCTGCATGGGAGATCTGAGCCCTTCTCAAGGATTTTGGTACACCTAGGTGCATAAGTTGGATTAGATAGGCACACACAAAAAAATACTACACTGAAGGATGACTACTTTGTTTGCAATGTTCATTACCATATGGCAAGGAAAGCTCATTTTGGATTGAAGGTTGGAAAGCAAAAGGCAAAAACAAAAACAAAAGATAAAGAAAAATGTAAAATAGTGCAAGAAGATGGTCACATTTTTAATTAAGCAAAATTATGTGTTTCTAAATAATTCTATAAAGAAAATACAATATTATAATATTGTCATTTATCCTCTTTGTGGCATTTAATATGGTAGAGAAATGCCTATAAACTATGTTAGTGCATAGAAATAAGATAAAATATCTTACCTGGTCTTCAATTCTCACTCTTTCACAGTGACTTTTCCTGTTAAAGTCTCCTCTGATTTCCAAATTCAATGGACTTATTTTTAAAATTACTTTAGGTACAGTGGCACCTTGGTTCATAAATGCTTTTATTTGCAGACAATTTGGTTCATGAACAGAAGCCCTTGGCACAATTTTGTTTTCCTTTACCAACTCTGCTCTGAGTGACAAACATGAACGTGGCTGTCTTTCCCACACAAACAGTATTGTGGCCATCTTTCACAAAATCATAGCACAAATTAGGTTCATTAACCAAGGCACTGTATCACTGTACTTGATCTCTAGCACTGGACAAACTGACCAATTTTCTTTCCGGAAACATCTTACTTTCTTGACTTTCCTGACTACACTTTTCTTTCCACTTCCTTTGTCTTCCCTTTGGGGCCCTCTTTTGTGTGTATGTTTGTTGTGATCTCAAAAGTTTAACAGATGTTTGGAGGGTAGTGGTGGATACTGAGATCTCATCTCTATTTTTATATACTCTTGCCCAGTGTTCTCATGCAGTCTGATTATATGAAATTCCATTCAAACTGTTGACCATTTCTGAATCCCCTAAGCTCATCTCCACTCCCCATCACCCCCCTTTCCATTTTTTTGAGTGAGACCCACACATTCAATCCTACCCAAAGGTAATCCAAATGTTACCCTTGGCATTTCCCTTTCTGTCACATCTGACCTGGTGGTAGGCCCTGTGACATGTACCCCAAAGACATATGTTTAGTTTACTCACTTCTATGCACCCTGGACTCTGCCATCTTTTGTTCAAGTAGCCTTTATTTCTTCTCTAAAGATTTCCATAATGAGGGAATTTGCCTCCTATTTTATCTCTTAAAAGCATGCACTTTCCTGAGTAGGAAGAGTGATCTTTCAGAAACACAGAATGGATTATTTTGCTGCCCCAGTTACTGTGCTCTCATGCTGACCACTTCGTGTGACTAAAACCCATTCTTCTTTATCTGTTTACCAAGTTCTCTGTGATCTAGTTTCTTCCACTTTCCTCACCCATTAGAAATGACTAGCTGAAATGAATGCTTCTGGTTTCCTTGGATATGCCAGTCTCATATGTTCCCTACCACCTTGGTGGCCTTTCATGAAATACTCTCTGGTAGTCAGGGGCTGCAAGGGAAACAATGGATGCATAATTTAAAGTATTATTTATAATGGTCATCCAAGGGGTCAAATACAAGAAAGTACAGGAAATCTGTCCACATTCTAAAGACCTCGAGAATCTAGCTGGATCCCATGGCAATGTCCTGCATGAGTTCAACTGAAGACCTAGCATTCCTGACAATGTCTCCCACAAATCCAGCTGGAGGGTTAGAGCCTATGATAATGATTTATGCAAGCCTGTTTCATGGATCTGTGCTGGGAAGACCCAAAGGTCAGCGATGGGAGCTAGAAAGTCTATGTCAATGGGTGAATGGTCTGTGACAATAGTTGAGGGTTCTGCACTGGAGACAAGAAGCAATGCTCAAAATAAGGGCTCCCCTGAAAAGTACCATAGCCATCCTCAGTGATAAAGAGGTCCCAAAATCTTTTGATGATAACTGCTGAGTTCGTATCAGGAAGCCAGTGTGACAAGCTTCTCTTGGACATTAAACAGCACACACCTTCCCCTCCAGAGCCAGTTCAAATTAAGGACCAGAGCACCCCCAAAGTTAACCAAAGCCATTCTCAGTGACAAGGTCCGGAGCTCCTTCAATGATAACGGCTGAGTTCTTATCAGGGACGCCAGCATGACAAGCTCCTCCAGGAGAACCAAACAACACCTAAAAGAACCCACAATGTTAAATGATTTTTCTCCAGGGCTCCTTTTTATGCTGGCAACAGTCCTCAGGTGGGCCATCCACAAGCAGCACCACCCTGATTCAGTTCAGCTGGTGTTATAAGTTGACCACCAGTTGCTGATCCACTGCATACTACATCTCTTGATCTTTTCATGGCTGCCTGATATCCTTCCCGCCTCCTTGCAGAAGCTTTATGGACAATCTAACCTAAGCTAGCTGCTTAGAAATTTTCTGTGGAACCTCTCATTTAACCTCCCTGTTTGCACGTATCCCAGTATGTGATTTGATCTCTTTTTTTATATTTATTATTTTGTTTCCATGCCAGAAGTCTGTGTGGGATTATCTTCCTTGCTTACAGATTATATCTTGTCACATAATAAATGCCCAGTAAATTATCTGTTGAGTGGATAAATAAACAAGCATTGGCTGTCATAAACAACTTCCTTTTCTGTGTTTTAGGGATAACAGCACTCAATTCTTGAAGAGAAATAATACTAGGTGTGTTCAAAATATATAGTGAGAGTTTGGTAATACCTGTAATTACATGCCTGTAATCCCAGCACTTAGGAGGAGGCTGAGGCAGGAGGATTGCTGTGAGTTTGAGGCCAGCCTCAGCTACATAAACAAATTCAAGGCCAGCGTGAATTGCAAAGCGAGACCCTGTCTTAAAAAATAAAAGTAAAATTAAAAACTCCAAAATATATGCTGAATATTTACATTTAAAAGATTATCATCAAGAGATGCTGCCATTAATACTTCAAAAAATACCCTCCTTCACTTTGAACACATGTGTCCCACCCTTCCTGTCATGCTATGAAGTAGTTACGAAAGTCTTCTTTCTTACATGCATGAGGTGTGATCCAGAATATGGTCAATGCCACTGCTGAGTGCCGTCCCGTGGAAATACAGGCCTGTAGATACATTACAGTGTGTCCCTGTCCCTCTTATTCACTGTCTGGCACTTCGTGACATCTGGATCTTTCCCAAAGTTAAAATGACTGTAACAGGTAAATGTGTCGAATCCGTTTGGGATCGCCGTGAAAGTGCAACTGAAGACTTGAAGGAGGATTTCCAGAACTGCTCCAGAAAGTGGCAAGAAGGAAGGAATAAGTATTTTTGAAGTAAGGGGGTGTATTGTGAGGGGGGTAGTGGCCGTCTCATATTTATTGCAAAACAATTATGCAGCCTACAGCATGTTTCCTATTTTACACACTTGAATTAACTAATATTTCAAAATAAATATGTAAACTGAATAAATTCGTCATATTTCCACATAGGTTAAAAAACACAAGGCTCATAGAAATTAAGGATCAACTATTACTTAGGTCAGCATTGAAACATGGCCTAATCACTTCTAAAATCCATGTTTTTTTCTGAAAGATCAAGCAACAGCTTTGACATTTTACTGATCCTTACTCTATCTCCACTCCAGCAAAATAATTCAATAAATTTTTTTTATCACTTCCTTTTTGTGAGTTTCAGATTTTCGCCAAAGATACAAAGCTGTTTTGATTGGCTCCTCTACCACTTGCATTATATCTCATTGTTTTGTCAAAATACTTTTTGTTTCTCATTTTATGCTTCCTTTTATCTTCAGTGACTTCTTTCAAAATGCTATTTTATTCCCTAACATTCTCTTTTCTCGCTTCTGTCTCAAGAAGCTCTTTGGATTTTGCTGCTACTTTTCCAATCTTTGATTCATTACTTTTCCAGAGTTCACAGAGATCCAGGATGATCTACTTTTGACCTCTCTTCTGCACTTTCCCTATCAACTCTTATAGCTTCAACAGTGAGGCCAGTGTGAATTCTTTTAATGGATGATTCCTTGCACAGAATCCCTTTTAAACCTGTTTCAAGGTATCATGTGATTATTTTTATATAGACATTCTTTTCTTTTCTTTTGGTACCAGGGATCAAACTCATGACCTTGCACTTGCCAGGAAGGCGCTTATGCCTGAGCTCAATCCTCGGCCCAGTACAAACATTCTTATACATCTTAAATCCAGCCAAGTTGATTTCCTCACTTGAAGTTGCCTTTACCTTGAGGCAACTCTTTCTTTTCTCAAAATGCTATTACTATTTATTATTATTAATTTTGTTAACTGGCACTACCATCCTCCTGTTAACCAGGGAATTCAGGACAGTTTTAAAAACACCTTTCTTTTTTAAAGAGTTTCAAATTCTTATGGGTTCCATTTTTGTATCTTTGATTTTGAACATTAACATTTCATTTTATTAAGTGCAACTAGGAAATATTAGTCAGTTTTAAATCTCTTGACTCCAACACCATTGTTTTTACCTGACTTTAAGTGACTTTGTCTCTGCCATTTTAGATGGAGTTAAATGAGTTAAAATGATGAGAAGATGACATTTTTAGTTTAAGAACCAGAGACCCATAATTTAACTCTGGAACTTCCTGTGTTCATTTCCTTTTAATGAGCCCTTTAAGCTTTATCTTTAAAACTATGCAACTTTGACCTTTTGCTTCTTTAGGCTAATAATTACCTAATTAACTTTGAAGGCATGTCTCAGGCCACAATTTATCACTTTGCCAAAAAACATTTGGATCAACATTATTTCCACCTTTTCCTACCTTTGTATCCACAATTCAGCTGCAATTTGCCAATACAAACATCCTTCAGATTTTTAGTTTAGTTGGAGTACAGAGCTTGAGGAAATGCCTGAAAGCATAGAAACTTACTTACACTGTAATAAAGGAATTTATATCTAATGACAAATTAGTAAGAGATCATTGTACAATTTAAAAAACCACAAAGCACATATACACACACAACAGCTTTAATTCTATAACACAGAAACCACTGTTAGTGAGCTTTGTAATAGAATATGTATGCATATTTGTACACACATATATATTTATCTCTGTATATATGTTTAAATGAGAATATTATACACATACTATTCAAGTATTTACATTTCTACTTAATATTTTCCTCTGTAAATAAATATCATTCTGTAATGTTATTTCAAGACTATTCAGTTAACATACTATAACTATTTTATAGGTAACTTTAAGTGAATTTATTTGAGCTTTTAGGTAGTTTTCTATTTTCCATTTCTACAAATAGTAAATAGATGACCACTTTGGACCCAACTTAGTTTACCCTCACAATTTAGAGTAAGCCTTTAAAATTGAAGGTATTTGAAAAAAACATATTATAAGTGATTTACTTTTACCCAAAAATAAGGCCTAATGAGCTCAGAAATACTGTCAGTTAGGTCTTATTTTCAGAGGAGCCATGTTAGTAACATAACCATTGTCCAGAGCATTTACATTTTATTAGTTATAATATATAACCTAGAAATTATGAAAAATGTACAGGAGGATGTATGTAGGCTACATGTAAATATTATGCCATTTTACATAAGGAATTGAATAGCTGAGGATGTATCTCAGCAGGGTATTAGAATCGATTTCCTACTGGTGCCAAGAGAGAGATATACTAGCTAGAGGCCAACCCTGGCAAGCCATTTGTTTTCCTTAACTAATCGTTTTATTGGCAGCTAACTGTATTAATCTCCTATCACTCCCATATCAAAGTGTACAAACTTGGTGACTTAAAGCAGCACACATGGTTTCTTTTGTATGAGAAAACTGAAGTATAAATAAAGAGCAAAATAAAAGATAAGTAATAGAGATCAAGGAGAAAAATCTTTTGCAAACAGGAAGGGGGCCAAGAAATGGAGGAAGCAGAATAAAAGGGAAGAGAAGGGGACATAAAAAGAATTAAGATATGTTTTGTCACTGTACCAAATTCTCATGATGAATGCAATTGAGCATTTTGTGCTACACACATGTACCAATAAAAATAAAAATTAAAGAAACAGCACACATTTATTTCGGAAACTTCCAATAGTAGGCGACAAAGTCCAAGATCAGTTTCATTGGTACCAAATCAAGATGTTGGCAGATACCCTCTGTCTGGAGTTCTGAAGAGAGAATCGAATCCTGTGCTCTATCTTTCCCAGCTCCTATAACAGCATTCTCTGGATTCCATAATGCATGGTCCTTTCTTTCATTTTCAGCATCAGCTCAACATCTCTGTCACACTGACATATGGTCACATTGCCTTCTGTATCTGTGTTCAAATTTCCCTTTGCCTCTCTCTGTTCATGGACACTTGGGATTACTTTTAGGGCTCATGTAAATAATCAGAATAACCTCTCTGGTTGTATGGTGTTGGTTATGGCTAAACTGACTGCTTGTTACAGAGAAGATATGCCCATAAAACCTAAAAATGTATACTTGGGGTGTTTTACAGGAAACGTTAACAGCTTTTAGTGGCTCTAAAGAAGACAGTTCCCAACATGAGCAACCACTGTTCTTTGGGAAGAGAGTAAAATAAATCAAAGCTAACTCAGAGCAAAGATAATTAAAGTCACAATTCTTAATGTTCAGCTACTTGTAATTGGCAATTTTCTTCTGTTGCTTCACTTGACTAAAATATTTATTCTGACACCCTGGGGAGACTATTTCTGTAGGAATAAACACTACTGGAGAGTCAGTGGTGTACAAGTCTAAACTGTATTGATAGTATGCATCAGCAAAGTTTCCACATGATATTTTGTCAAACAATGAAGTTAAGTGAAGTTTGTGCTTACACAAAGTCTTCTTGTTTTTCCTTTCTTGTTTGTTAAACCAGCACACTTTGGACCCACACTAGGTCAGTCCTATTGTTGTACAAATGGAAATTTAAATTTCAGGTTTATGTAATGTTTATCCTCTAAATATCATCATCACTGCCATAGAAGTACATGAAACATCTGAGAATATAGTGGTGTTTTGCACACTATAGTTTGCATAGTATTGTAATAATGCTGTTAGTAAACACATAATTATAACAACCCCCAAATTTGCCAATGTTAGTAGAAGACATGCAGCCTTTTCCATGAAAGAAAATGATTCATGTGGCTAAGTTCTATGGGGAATGTTAAGAATTGTAAAGATCACAGAAGAGTGGGTCTCAGTAGAAGAAGAAAAAGGTGACTTTTTTTTTCTTGTTGTGTAGAATTATGTTTATATGTTAGCTACTCTGGTTTTGGGATTTTATTAATTCCTAATTTTCACTTATTGACAGTTGAGGGATAGTAACAGCCATTACAGTTGTGTACTGCCTACGATGTTTCCATCAATGATAGACTGCATATACAGTGGTGCCTATATTAACTCACTATGTATGGAGTAGGTTAGACCATCTAGGTTTCTGTCAGTACAACTGTGTTGTGTTCATTTAGTGATAAAATCGTCTGATGATGCAGTTCTGATAATGAGTCCATATTGAGTAATGTATCATTTTCCTGATATGGAGATTCCCATGGGGTAGAAACCAAGACAAGTATTTAACATATGTTAAAGGTTTCAGATCTTTCCACTAGAGCCATTGTTGCCATATCACAGGAAGAAAGTGGAGAGACAGAAGAACTAAAGAACTCAAAATCACACCACTAAGTAACCTTGAGTAAAGATGTGAAGACAAGAGTATAAAAGCTGTTCACTCAATCACTACAATCCTCTGCCTGTCAAATGTGCATTCATGCTAGAGAGATCCTGGTCTCTGAGATTTGCAGAAGACATTGGAGTAGAGATAAAGCATTTCTGCTGGTCCAGAACAATTTTCTGCCAGAAGTTCCTCAAAGCTTGCCAATAAAGGGTTACATTTGCTTGTAATGTACAATATACCACTAATTCATTTCAGATTTGACTTGTTAATTTTAGGCTTTTGCTCAGCAGCTTTCAACCTTGGCTATACATTAGAATCTCCTGGAGAGCTATAAAAATACCAGTATCTGGCTCTACTCCAGAGCAATTAAGTCAGAATCTCTGTGAAAGGGGCCCTGCGTGTAGATACTCAGTGTGAAGCCAACAGGCAGCTGGGCTGAGAATTCACTGTAGGTTTTACTATGCCTCACACGTACAGAGCATAGGCTACAAACATTAGGTGTGCAAGGTGAGAGCAGTTTCAGTCATCTGATTATTAATCAGTGTTGGGAAACACTTGTGTAAATGCTCATATGCTTTAGATTCAATAGGGTGCTTCTGCGAGTGCTTCTTCGATACTTGCAACATTTTCAGAACTCTGGATCTTTTAACATGGCTTTGACATCAGTGAATCAGCTTCATGGAAAAAGATAGGAAGGAATGCTTTTCTAGTGTAGATCCAACACTTACATAAATTTAAGCACTTCTTTTGCCATGGTGGAATAAGGCGCAAGTAGTTCAGTTACGGAAGATGTATGTTAAACTGTTTGGACTCATTAGCACAAAACAACAGGATGGTCAGATGCAGAAGATCCTGAGATTTTCCTTTAGTGCCAACACCCAGTTACACACACACACACACACACACACACACACACACACAGAAAGACAGAGAGAGAGAGAGAGAGAGAGAGAGAGAGAGAGAGAGCAATAGAATCAGCCAAAGTCTTCCAGTCTCTTAAGAGCAATGAAAAGAATTATTGCATATGAATGTGGTACAAAAAAGCACAACTAGTTTTTTGAGTGTCTTTGATTTTATTAATTCTTGGGGAAAGAAACACCAAGAGGTGAGCTGTGATGATAAATTATTTTACTTTCATCAGTTTTAATCAGGAATCTTTGAGTTTTGTGGCTGGCTGGCTCAATATGTATGTAAATTCCAGAGATGTTCCTTGCCCTGTGCTTGGAGATGCCCTAAAGTGGATAGTTTCATTTGGCGACATCCTGGATTGTTGAAGGAACTGAGAGAAAGAGTTGGCAAGATGATCTAATAGGCCTTTTATGTTTTGTACTCCTTTTACTGGATGGAAATAGTAAGCATGCATTCAGAAATGAACTCTGTCCTTCAATGGGTAAATGGAAGATGCCCATATTTTTGCACACTTGATCTAAATATACTTTCATGCATGAATTTCTATCATTGTAAATGAGTAGAAAAGTCAAAAGGGAGCAGAAATGCCAGGAATTGGGCCAGAAGTTAAATGTGCCCACAATAGCTTTTGGAGATGAGACCATTAGCCTGTGTGGAATTCTCTGCATGGAAAGCTGATTTTATGCCAAAATATTTCTTTTCTAAACTTCTCCATCTCTCAACCCTTTTTTAACCCAGACTTTTTTGGAATGGAATTGACAATAATGTCTTTTTATCATCATCGGAACATTGGTGTTTTCTAGAATACAAGGATCCTTATTATAACTAGAGCAACATACATTTTAAATAGGGGTGGACACATCAAAGTCATGCATTAACTTGTTGACATATCCTATTGTTATTCTGGTGACAATAACTTTGCAATCAGGACAAGATGTTTTCTCAACATTCTCTGTAGTGGTGGGATTTACATAAAACTAAGTCAAATGAATAATGAGATATATCATTAAGCTGTAGCCCTCTGTAGTTTCAGGTTTTCTGGTCAACCCAGAAAACCTGCCTTATGTAATATTCTTCAGCATCATGGTCACCTGTGTTTTTCTTTCACATTACATGTTTTCAGTTTTTGTTCCTCTTTTAACAAATTTATAGCAGCTTTGGATTCCGTATTTTACTTTTAAAAATTATATGTCATTGACATATAATTATACTTAATCTATGGTGTAAAATGTAATATACTGATTTATGTCTAAAATGTACAATTTAAACAGCAAAAGACCCAAATTAACTGATTAAAAATGAGTGAGTGATCTGAATAGATAATTCTCAAAAGAAGATACACAAGTGACCAACAAGTATGTGAAAAAATGTTCAGCATCACTAATGATCGGGGAAATGCAAATCAAGACCACAATGGCATGTCATCATCAGTATGAACAAGTATCATGAGATACACAAGTATCAAATGCAGGCAGGGATTTGGAAAAGGGGAAACCTGTATACTGTTGGTGGGAATTTAAACTAATGTAACTCCTATGTAAAATAGCATGAAAGTTCTTCAAAAAGCTAGAAATAGGACTACCATATTATCTAGCTAGGTGTATATCCAAAATAAATAAAATCAGACTAACAGAGATATTAGCACCTACATACTTACTAAGAAATATTCACAAAAGCCAAAATATGGAATCAGACAATGAGTCTTTTAATCGATGAATGAAGAAAAAGTGCTGCATATGTATAGTGGACTATTATTCAGCATAAAATAGAATGAACTACCACTATGGCAACACTGGTGAAACCAGAGGACAATCAATCTATTAAATGAAGTGTGGCAGTTACAGAAATACCAACAGAATATGTTGTAATTCATATGTGGAGCTAAAAAAATTGATTTCATAGCAGGAGAGAGTAATTTCCAGGAGCTGGGAATTACAGGGAGAGGAGAGGATTTAAAATGATCAATTATTAGGTCCAAAAATATGCACAAGAAGAATAAGTACAGATGTTCTATTGGAGTGATCATAATTCTGTATCAATAATTTATTATAAACTTTAATTAAAGAAAGGATCTTAAATGTCCCCACCATGAAGAAATGATGTGTTTGTTTTTTTACTTCTCTCAGTTATCCTAATAATCTTCTCCATTCTTTTGCAGAGATCATTCCTTCCATCTAAAACACCTGTCCTGTTCCTCTGACAAGCTATGCCTCTCTATGTCAGAAAAAATGATCTTAGAATTCACCTTTTTAAGTGCTATTCACATCTAATTACTCCTTTAAAATCTTGTGTAATATTTTGGAAAAAGTTAGGTCATTTTCCAGATGCTTCATCGTCATGATCTCATGCTTGCCAGGCAGGCACTTATACCACTGAGCTAAATCTCCAGTCCACGGGCTCTATGGCTTTCAGTCCTTCTAGGTTCTCAGTGCACAGTGAAGGCTGCCCACACCAGGATGGCAGAACAAATGCTTGGCTGATAAGAATTTTTAGTTTTTTTTTGAATAGACAATGGCAGCAAAGGATTTACACTATACCTGAAATGCACTTGATATTTAGCAATAAATTATATGCAATATACCTATAAAGATATGCATTATATAAATTTCCTTATAGTCTAAAAAATCAAGACATATTCTAAAGGAAATCATGTTTTAGCACATGTAAGACATTAAATTTAAAATTGTTTTTTTAGGAGGGCTTCTGCACATATTTATTCAAAGATGATACTTCATCAAATAAGAGCCTGAGGGATATGTTTTATCTCAGACATTGCTACAAAAGAAGAAAGAAAAAGAATACACATTAGTTGTAAAAACTATTTTTAAGGCCCTAATAAAATGATAACTTTTTAGCTTTTTAAAAAGTGATCAAATTACTCTAAAGGCATTTTCAAACTTTGATTTTAACTTACAATACTAATTTTGAAAACAGTTATGAAACACTGGTATTGAAGAAAGTTTTTTCCTATAACTTACATATTAAAAGTTATTTCCCATTGATCATCCCCTTTCTTTTTTCTCAGTGTTCAATAATAATTTCTGCCTACAATGATACATTTGAGAAAATGAGAAGAGTTTTCCATAAAAGTAGCACAACTTTTGGACAGAGATGCAATGCCTTGTGGGATTCTACCTGAAAATCAATTCCATGGCTTAAGAAAGTTACCAGGTCTTTCAAAAAATATTATACTTACCTTTTCAGGGTAGCAAGGATGAAGTTAGTATAAAATTACTAGCTGACGAATATGCTTCTAGATGACTTATTTTTTTTACAGGCCACTGGAAATCTTCCTTTAAAACAATAACAATCTAACTCTTTTGTACCTACTTGAAATTAAAGTGACTGTTTTGTATAATATTTGCCATTTTAAATATATTTCTTCATATTTTTGTTAATGTGCTGCTCATTTGGATAGCTTGCAAGGATCAAAGGTCAAATATGTTAAAATAAGATACTTTGAGGGAAGATGTGCTCACTGTGAAAGTAAGAGCTCAGGCAGGGATTTAGCTCAGTGGCATAAGCACCTGCCTGGCAAGTTGCGAGGTCATGAGTTCAATCCCCAGTACCAAAAAGAAAAAAAAAACAAAAACAAAAACCCAAAAAACCCAAAAAACCAAAACCAAAACCAAAAAAAAAACCCAGTAAGAGCTCATTCAGTGTTGGCATTTTACCTAGAGAAGAACCTGAGAATGCATTCTAATAGCATACATATTTATGAAATCTGACTGTTTTGGTATTCAGACCCCACATTTCATTAAGTAAATAAAGCTATGATCTTGCAAACTAATGCAATTTGCCCTGAAAATATTTACTTGTGCATGTGGACAGATGAGAATTTCTACTCATAGTCTATACTATTGTATGTTGTCTATTTGAAGTTAATACACAATCCTCCCCAGTTACGTGGATTATAAATGTTCATATAACAAATATGTTTAATAAAATCCTTTATAATAGACTTCTAATTATGCTAAATAAGAATCCTTTTTACCTAGACTACATATCAAAAAGGAATATAGAAAACTGTAAAATTTTCAAAATAAAGTAATGTTGTATGTTATAAAAAGGGTAATACTAAGAAAATACCTATAATATTAAGAAATGCTGTTGTTATTTTATAAAAGAAAGTTAAATATAGATAGTTAAACTGTAATTCTCTTTACAGTGTTCATCCTATTTTCAGCCAGTTTAGGTTTGATATCAGGTACATGAAAATCTCCAAATAGGAAGTCTTCTTAATCTGACAGGCGTGAGTGGCACCATCACTCTGAAAGATAATTGTATGAAACATTGTTGAACTCATGTAGATCATTGTACTAGTGGTAAGTACTACCAAAGAAGAGTTTCATGCCTGTGTTTAACGGTAAACTAACCTGAGATGGGGCCTTGACCTCTCCAGATGATTCAGTAATAACCTTTATTGGTTGCACATGGCTTGGGAAGAGTGAGTATTTACTGATATGGCCACTACTTTCAAGAATTGTAATTTGCCATTAGAACACTGGTGCTTCCACATTGTCAAACATGGCCCTGTAAGCTCTGTATATGCAGGACTCTGACCTCAACGCTGTAAACAGATGTTCTGTTTCTTTACCTTAGCTACATGGCTTCTTTTAGGATTAGTGTTCCAAGATTTTAGGATAAAAGGGGAAGCTCATAGATTTGCTGGATGGGCAGGTACTCAGAGGACAACACCTTGTTTTCTGTACTTTAACTGGTCTTATATTCCTCAGCTGGTTAATGAAGTATCAGGGAAACCTAAGTTGCCACTTGAAGTTAACCAAATTTGAGTCTCTTCCAGTTTATATTGTACTTTTTTAATGTATTTGCCTACTTTGAGCAAGTAGTTAAGAGTTCAGATTGCTTTCCTCTTCTCTCCCTCTGTGTGTGTAGGGAGAGAATTTCGGTGGTGGCATTCTCTTATTTTCAAAGTGCCCCTTGAGGCCTGCTGCTCTTTGTTAAGCTGGAGCTTGTCTGAGCTGCATATTTAGCTCATGACCGGTGAGCCAGGAACTTTCTTACTTGCTATGTGTTCAGTATTCTGTCCTTCACTGTTGTAGTTCATGGTACCAGCTATTTGTTACTGATAATGACATTTTTTAAACATTATGCCTATGATCAGAAATAAACTTTTTGTCTCACAAAAATCCTTGAGTGTTGTTCTGATATTTTACTTTGACAGTTATGCAAAAAATGTGGCAGCAATTAGTATCCAAAATAGTTAAAATCGCAGATTTGTGACTCTTTTTTTCCATTTCCTGTTTCTTCTCATTATTTGAACAAAAGTTTATTACTAATTATGAGAAGGAACATCCAAAAGCTAAATTCATTTTTCATATGAAATGAATGGGTTTCCCTGTCATAAAATGCATTAGTCTTGTCCCCAGCAATATATCACAATTTATAGAGTTCCCACATTGAAAAAAAATATTTGCATCTACCACCCTAACACCGGCTTCATCTGCACACGTTTTGTCTTCTATTTTGCAAACCAGCTTCACTTGAAATTTAAATTTAGAAATTTAGTATCAAAACATTAAAGTGGAAGAAGTCTTCTTAAGAAAACATGCATGTCTACAACTCACTTCAAGCTGCCAGCCCCGCTTCTTCCTGAACCAGGCCTGCATTTGCTAGGTAAGCAGCACTCCCAGCCACTTCTGGGGTTTTAGTCTAGGAAGGCCCAGGTCTGTTCACTGACAACCCTGTTCTGCACTGTTCTGCACTGCAAGCTCTGCTAAAATAAAGACTCGCTTTGGTGTCTTTGTGTAAAAAAAAGAAAAGATGGAAAACACTGCAAGAAATAACAGGGAACAGAAAAGACAGCAAGACACTTGATAAAGAACAAACACAGAGGGAAGAAGTGATGAATGCGTGACACACATCGTTAAGAATCTATTTGTGGGATAAATGGGATCACTTCAAGTCCCCAGCAGTTCCTCACAGTGACATCTAAGGACTCGATTGTTATTAGTAAAAGCACCCCTAATACCCTCATTAAAATAGGAAAATTAATATTATGCCTGATAATATTAAGAAATCAATAACCGCTTAACTGAGGGCCCAACATATACCAGATAATGTATGGCATGGTATTAAAATGAATCTACGTAGTAACTTGTTTCATAGTAACATGAAACATATTATGTCTACTGATCAGGAACTATATTTCTTTACTTCATTTCTCTCTCTCTCTCTCTCTCTCTCTCTCTCTCTCTCTCTCTTATTTTTTTGGAGCTATTTCCACAACTTTTTGTTTGGTGCAGCTCAATTAGCAAGCAAAACTAAGTAAGTGCAATAACTCTTTTGTCCCTTGTGTACATTTCTTATCACCCCAAATAAGAGGTCCTGGGAATTTGATTACAGTTACTGAATAAACACAGGATCTCTTGGTCCTAGGCCACCATATGATTGTGAGATGTCCCAAAAAATGAGACATGCTGGAAGGAAAAGTTCTCTTATGGAGGGGAAAGAGGCCTCAGCAATGCTCTTCCCAAGACCTTGGCATCAGTGACTTCAACCTAGTTACACCACCCCCTCCGCACTCCCCCACCAAATGTCTTGGTGGCTGCTCTGGCTCCAAAGCTTTGCCTCAGCCTGCTACACCATGGAATTCTTCTCCCCCAAAATCATGATGAGTTTAACAGCCATAGGGTCATTTCCTCACTACATTGTAATTTCCATTTAATGTAATTCCTTTGTTCCTTTTTGAAGGTTTTTAATATTGAAAATTTATTTTATATCTGGCCGAGTTTTCTTTCAATTGCTTTCAGCTTTATTGTCTTTAGAAAAATCCTTTCACTTCTATGACATATCACTAGGGGAAATGAGGCAAAAAGCTGAGAATATACCATTGGAAAACAGCCCAAAATTAATGCTTACACCATTCCTTTCGAATGAACATTTGATTTTATAGCTTCATCCAGCACACATGGGATGGAATGACTTGTACCTGATTAGAGAGGCAGTAGGAATTTTAGCTCTCTCTTCACAAAAGAAAGTGAGAAGGAACTCTCTGGGAGACAAGATAAAATTCTTGGACACTCAGGGCCTCTATGAAGGGCTCCTGGAGGTCATTGCTGTTGCAGCTCTGATTGGTGGGGCATGCACACAGCTAGCTGGCTGTGAGTGACAAAGGGCAGCAAGGTCAGGAAAAGGTTACATCCCAGGAGAGTGCTGTGATCCCAGGTCTCATGGAGATTTCCTGAAGTTTAATGTGGTCTCAGAGGACACAGTAAACTCATAAATACATGGCATAACACGTAAATTTTATTGAAAATCATAATACAACATGTTATTTAACAAATGTCACAAATCTACTCCTGCTACCAAAATTAATGTGGGGAATTCAGACTCCTTTTATACCCAAGTAAGTCGAAGAAGAGCCTATTTCCCTTAAAACCACAGAGGTCAATTACAGTGTCATAGGTTTGGGTCCTACAAAGGATGCTATCAGCAGGGAATATTTTTCTTTCTCTAAGAAAGATTGACCTCTAACTCTCCCAATGCCTTCTCCCTAGAGGACACTGTTCACAAACTTCTACTTCTTTTTTTTCCTTCTTCCAGAAATTGATTTCTTTAGGTAACCACCACCCTAATTCAGAAACACACCTTAATCTAAGATATGTCTTTCCTGCTGGGAGTACAGTTTGAACCTCTCTATTTTCATTTTGTCTTTAGAAGTGACAGAGAACATCAGGTCACCATGTTTAATAAAATAACTTTACATAATTGCTGTAGGATTATTAAGTCATTCATCAGTGTAGGTCTTTATTCTAGTGTGGAATAATCATTGTAACACTCATGAAATCATAGCCTTGAACACCAGTCAAGAGTGTTAATTTATTTCTTCTGACTCCCCACCCCAGCTGTCAGCATTTTCGTCTTAAAGAAACAGGGTCACAGCCAGGAGACCAAGTGGTCCCCAAAAAGCAGGCACTCTCTGGTGCTTCCCTTCTCCCAGCCACAGAACTGCTGTCCTGCTAAGATGAAACAGAAAAAGATCCATAAATGGGAAACAGGCAATCATTCCAAGACTGAAGCAACTTTCACCTAGGTCATGCTTCAGAAACTTATCCATGGAAGGTTGGCAACCAGAATCTTTCCTGAACTTCTCCCTGGGTGGGAAAATTCGTGTCTGTTCTGAACACATTTGTAGAAGAAAAAGTCATGTTTTCCTAACATTCTGAAAAATTAAATTGATGAAAGGTGCTGGGTTTAAAATTATTGAAAGTTATTATTTTTCATGAGAACATGTATGTCGATCCCTTTTACAGCAAAATGATAATGACTCTTACAACCTTATACCCTTAACTGGGTATCCATTAAATAAAGACTTTTTTCTTAGGTTGTAGAGATCTGTTAGCTCTCATTGGTTTCTGTTGAAACTAAAAATTATAGCCATAGTCAGCTCAGCTGATGATTTTTGAAAATCATGAGAAAAAATAAAACTCAAACTGTGATATTTTCATTGTGTTTAACTCTGTTTGATTCCTTCTCACTGTGGAGTTCTGTTTCCTGCCTTTGCTCCATGCCCACTCATTGGATGATACCTGAATTTCTCATTTAGGAACTCTTACAACAACAAAACCCAATAGATGAATGAACTTCCAGACACTGTGTTACAAGCCTGACTGGATTTAGTGCATACAGTGTTCCATCATGTACAGTTAGAATAGAAACAAATTTGTGCATTGCCACCCCTAGTTCTTACATCTCTTGAATTCTGAATTATTTCAATCTATTAACTGTTGACATTATGGTATCTTACTATTAATTCATAATTTATTTCCCTTAAGTAGAAATTCCATAATTTTAACTCAATGGCATTTTTATCATTTGTCTTTGAGAAAGGCCATTGTCTGTGATAATAGTCCATAGCTGATACTAATGCCATTCAATCACTTTATAATTTCATCAGGATTCTAACATTCAAGAGCTCTATATGTATCAACTTACTGTGATGAATTCATAAGATGAAACAAGGACTTTAAAGCCCAAATAAGACAAAAATTTGTAATTTGAATTTTTATTCATAAAGTTGTTTCTATAAATTATAGAAATATAGAAACTATAGAAGTATAACTACATTTATGAAAATAAATTATGAATATTAATATTTCTGAACTTTTATTTTGTAAGAAAATAATTGCTAGTGATATTTCAAAATAGAATTTACAAAGCTTACCAAATTTTAAATAAGTCGAAGCTGAACCTTCATTTTAATATGCATTTTAAAAATAAAGTGAATACTCTTAGAGGCTTACAAATGCATAATTACAAAAAATTTTAAAGAGATGAACAAGAAGAACAATAGAACAAATGATAATTGGCCAATTCTGGAAATACTAGATTAAAAAAAAGAAAATTTAAATTTCCATTTTTTACTTATAATTGATTATCTTTTTATTCAAAAGATTATTGGCCCAACATTGATGTTTGAATAAGAATCTCTCATAATTGAAGGAAAGAGAATGTCTGAATGAGTTTTCAGTTATAGGACTTTTTATCAACGGGAAAAATTCTGTGACTTCAGTCTTAGATGATCTTCTTGGAACAATGTTTAGCACCAAAAAACTCATTTGAATGCATTTCCATCCCTCTCCTTTCACATCTGTTGGCTTGAATTTTTTTAATTAGCACCAACTTCTGTCTTCCTAGATAGTAGAATATTTCATGAGAAAGTTATAATATTGCTGTAGTATCTCAGATATCTGTCACTGAGCTTTAAAGGATAAATAGAAGCCATATGCCAATGTCTGCATTCTGTTAGATCCCTTCTTCTGGTCATTCTCTTTTCAGCATTCAGTGATAATTAACCCAAAATTTTTCTCAACAGTGAGGCACTTTGAATTCCTAAGAAGGTGGTCCAGTGACAACCCTGTCTATTGCCTGACAAACTGTTGGTAAGGTACTGTTCTATAATGGTTCAACTATAATTTTATGTACAGAATCAAATTGTAATTGGATGACTTTTCATCAAAAAGAATTTGAAAACATCCAAGTTATTAGTAAACATGGGATATTAGATGATTCTAGGTTATGATTATTTTACTTACTTCTTGAAAGTTCTTTGTGCATGCTATAAATTGTCCCACTAAACCCATAATTTGAATTTAGAATATATTTGAGGAACAATGCATAAGAAAATGCCACAGTTTCTTAAAATACTGTTATTAGTCAGGTTTCCTGTCACAGAGACACAATTACTGACACTTAAAGGAGAATAGGTTTAATTTAGCTCACAGTTTCTGTCTATGGTCAGCTGGCTTCAAGGGAGAAATGTCATGGTGGACATGGTAGTGAGAGGTAAGTATTGGAGCGCTTGGAGGCTTCACTATTATGGCCTTTCAATCCTTATGTTGAAGTCCACATAGCCTGTGTCTTGATCTGGGTCTACTCTTAAATTATGGCTTCTTTCAGTAGATGTTTCATGTTCCTGGCATCTCTGAGTTTCTGGGGTCTCTGCTACACCTTTGCCTTCATTGGCATGACTTCATACACCACCCTATCAGTGGCTCTTTGTCCTTTCAGGCTTTCCTTTAAAATCTGGTAGGAAGCCTTCCCAACCTTAAATCTCTTCCATTCTGCATGTTGGCAAAACCAGCATTACCTGGATGGTGCCAAGATCAACTGCCAGCTTGAGCAGCAGCTAAGTCCCCTTGAGCCATGTTTGTGGCATCCTGTTGGGCCCTGAATGACTGAGCATAGTAAAGTGAATTCCAGGAAACCAATTCCCTAGAAGGCCCTTCTTAATTAGCCATTCAAAAGACTCTCTTCTCAAATGGGATTACACTTTTGGACCCTTGAACTGATAATGGGTTGGTGCTTTCTGGTTTTTGAGATTCCCGCAGGCATCTTTCTTCTTAATCCTTTGCAAACTACCTGGCTTCTTTTGAATAGTGCTTAATTCTTCAGCATCTGCACCTCTTTTAGCCTCAACTTTACATGTGGTTCTCTCTTTTAAACAAACCCAGGCTTCTTAAGTTTATCAGGAAAAGGGCCATGATGACATTAGCTTTCTCATTTCAAAGAAATCAGCTACACTGCTTCATGGTCCTTCCTTACAAAAAATTTCTAAAGTGTGTAAATACTCCATCTTTACTGCCAAAATACACACATACATATATGAATGAAAACTGATCACAAATCTCTTTTATAAAACATTCCTGCAAATGACAAGAAAAGTTCAATTTTGTTGACCATCTTAAAGTGTATTCCTATAAAGTATAGAAACACTTGCTCTATTTTTCATTTAAATTTTCCTAAAAGAATGAGTTAAGCAAAACTTTCAAAAGAAGTTATGGGAACAGAGAATGAATATTTTCTTTGGTGATTTTTGAAAGAAATTGGTATTGGCCTTTCATGCTACCAGAGTCAAAATAATTCAGATTGTTTGGAAAGAGCAAGATTCATGTCAGTTTTAAAGGATGAGGATAATCTAAAGCCATAAAATATAGGTTTTAGTAAATAAGTAACAATAAAAGTTGTTATAACCACATAGCAGTTATATAATACCCATATGCTTTCAAAAACTATTTTGGAATGAACATGAGACATATTTGAACAAAAATCGCTTCTTATTCCAATTTTAAAACTTCAGTGAGAAATTCAATTTTACCAATTTATATTTATTGTTACATATTTGAAGTGAACAAATGTTTCATGGAAGTAGATTAGTTTACTGATTCAGCATAAGGATAAAAGCCCACTAAGATCTTCGTGAAAAATTGAGGCACCTAAGAGAAACATTGATATATATATATATATATATATATATATATATATCTCACACAGACAAAAATGTATATATATATATATATATATATATATATATATATATATATATATGGAACAAAGACTTGAGATACTCCCATACAGAGCAAAGCCAAAGGTCATTTAACACCCCTAAGGTGCTCTGGATAAGCAAAGAGCCTATCTGGTGTTGGAAAGTAATTGAGCTGCTGAGATTTGATCCTGGCATAGAAGCATGAGCAGTGGAAGGATGTATATTTTTTTAGAGCTTATCTTCCTGAAAGAGTTGACCATATATTACAGTGATACATGCATACCCATGTTTATAAAAGCATAATTCATGAGAGCCAAATCTTGGAAGCAGACTATTTATCCATTAACAGATGAATGGATAAGGAAAACATGGTATTTACACACAGTGGACTACTCCACCATAAAGAAAGATGGCCTTGAGTCATTTGTAGGAAAATGGATGCATCTTGAGAGCACAATGGTAAGTGAAATAAATCAGACACACAAACTTAACTATCATATGATTTCTTTTGTATGAGAAACCCGAATTATAAATAAAGAACAAAATAAAACAAAGACAAAGGAAGTAGGGAGATAGATCTTTCTCACAGAGGAATGGGATCAAGAGACTATGGAAGGGAAGGGGGAGAAAGAAGAGATGAAGGGGATGAAAAAAATGAGATGTGTTCTGTATGCGTACCAACTTCCCACAAGGAATGTACACATTATATACCGCAAATACGGACTAATAACTTTTTTAAAAGAATACTTGGTATTGGTCAATGTAAATTTGTCAAGCTCCCAAGGGAGGAAAAGAATTTAGCAGTTTACTTATTTTTCTTCAAGGCTGGTATTCAAGATGAGCAGTAGTTCTGAGAAAGGTTTCTCACCCTCCAGGGCCGATGCTATGCTAGCGATATCTGGAAGTTCATGGGAAACATGTTAGGAGGTAGCAGTGCAATAGTAGAGGTTGCTGTGGCACAAAAATGGTTTCAAATTGAAGTCTAGCCAGTATCAGTAGGAGGAGGGGGGACAGCTGCCTAACGGGAACAGGGGGAGATATTGAGAGTCCAGATGCCACTGGCAGTGAAGGAACAGGAGCTTGTCCTGAAGAGAACATCTGTACTCTCCATGTGGTATGTGCAAGGGCCATATGAAACTGTAGGAAGCTGAACACAGGGCCTTTAACCGTCTTTTTAGTTCTGTTTTTTTCTGTCAGTTATAAGAAAATTTGGGGGCCACATACAGTAAAATCAAGTTCCCACTGTCCAAAAGGTTTCTATGCCTGAACGGTTTTTGCTTTTCAATGCCTGATTTTCCTGCTTCTGTATATTGTTTCAATTGGTCAAGAAGCATGAAGTGGAAGGAAACACCACTCTCTGACCTTCTATCAGTTCCTGCAGCTCTTCCTCTGGGACAGGCATATCAGATGGGCAATGCCAGAACAATGCAGTATCCCAACAATGTTCCTGCCAGTTCTGAGAGCTGCACTGCCCAGAGGCAAGAGATTCCAAGAAACAGGTACAGGGCACTGACTTCAGAGATATTTATAAATGGAAGAATCTGATTGGGTCAGAAACAGCTAGAAGACCTGCATTTTAAAAATTTTTATTTTTATTTTAAAGAAAATAAAACAAAACAAAACCTGCATATTTTATTTGACTGAGAATCTACTAAAGGTACATTTAGATGCCTTGGAAAATCCTAGGAAGGCAATTGTAGGAATGAAGACTAAACAAAATGACTTTCAGTTGGAGATTTTGAATCAAACTCTCCCATCTCTGCCACTTTCTGAACCGCACACCCCAGCTACCTGAAAGTATAATATAAATTTCTTTTTAGAAAGAGTTTTTATCTGTGCTTACATTTATGTTAATTGTTCATGCTTATTCTATGACGATCGTGCTAAGACACCAGACATTTTTCTTGTAGAAGACCACTTTATAATCCAGCAGAATTGAAACTGATTGATGCGCTACCCACAAACCATTAGATCAGGGTCTGTGCGATTCAAAATAAGCTTTAGAACCAGCCCTCAAAATCTCCTTTCAATCAAAGGGCTACTTTAAATTCCCTTTCAAGTAGAAATTATGAGCTGGCTAGAAACACTTGGACAATATCTGTTGTTCCCTTTATAACTGAAATAATTTTGTAGTCATAGTAATGAACAAGAAATTTACTAATTCATTTCTCCATGGATCTGCACAATATACTTATTGCTCCAGAGTGGTTGTCAGTTCTCTCCAATCATCCCCTCATGCATTTGGAAAGCTGATAATATTCCAAAGTTCATGCTGGATTGACAGGTTAGCTTTGGAATTTCTTTGTGTGTTTTTCTTTCTGATATCTGTAATTAAGCTTACATTTCTTGCCTTTGGGGACTATTTAAGCAGCAAAACCACTTTTTAAAAGTGTATTTTATGTGATTGTGCAATCTCCACATATAATTTTGTAAACAATTGGAAATCACAATGATAAAAAAATCACAATTCTTCTGATTTTATGTAGTGTTACAAAAGATTTAAAAAACATTTGTAAGTTTAAACTATTTTTTTCAAACCGAAATGCCTAAATTGAATGAAATTTTAAAGTTTGGCTGATGTTGGATGAATGCCCAAAAACTGAGAAAATTTTAAGGCTCTGATATTTGAAAGTTTCTTGCAGTTTCTCAATGAGCGTGATATTTCTATGTCTTCAGTAATGGAAAAGTTATTCTTTAGAAGTCCTTTCTTATGGGATTCCTGCCAGTTCTAATTTCTGTCTCGAGTTCAAAAGAAAAAAAAACAGGAAGATTCCTTTAAGAGTATAACTGAAGACAAATCTTTATTCATGCGTAGCCCTATAATTTATTAAAGCTTTTATGTACTAGAATTCCAGTGATGCTTTAGGAGACCCACAGATTGATTGGCTTTCACTGTTCTCCAGCGTTGTTCTCTGGTCTCTGCAGAAGCCTGCAGGCTGACTATTCTGGACACCAGATGGCAGTAGCATGCCATCTAAAGTTTTATTATGGCCACACTGTTCACAGCTGTACAAATCAAATTAAAGATAATAATTTTATTCTTTTTGGAATTCCTTTTGACTATGGGGTCTATTGAGAATCTGATAAAGACAATGGTCTCTTTCTTCACCCCAATCACTGTGTATGACTTTCTGATGAAGCCCTTTCCTGAGCTTTTAAGATTAAAAACAAAGTTAAGGCTTTGGGCTTAGTCCTATGAAGACTAACTTTGCCCTTCATTTGCAAATATGAATATATAAAGGGCCAATAAACATCTGTGCTCCAAACATTAAAGAAAGAAAAAGCATAATTTTAGGTCAGCTTTTGTAGCATTGCATCCTTTATTATGTGTTTGTAGGGGAAACAAACACATAAATGAGAAATACTGAAATAGTGCATTGTGTATTACTAGCAAGTTCCACTTTAAGAATAGGTTAGATTAATTATTGTTAATGACCAATTAAGTTAATGATTATTTCATTGTTATTGGTAGGTCTTTTCCTTTTCCTTTTAATTCCATAAATGTCAGCTTTGCAAAAGTTCAAAGCTTTGCTTCTATTAATTGTCTCTGTTTAAAAAACAAAAAAGCAAATGGTGCTTCTGTAGAGTAGTGTAGAGATAGTTGGGTATAATTCAAAACCTTCCACTAAAAATCATTACTTACATCATCTAGGTCAATTCATTTTTGTTTTAATCTTTACTCCTAACTTTTCCTAGCTCCTAAAAGTTACAATATTAAAGAACATAAACTTGCTTTCTCTTATTACTTAAAAAATAGTGTGGTAACTCTATTATTCAGTATGAAGCAAGAATTCAGCAGTTCAGGTACGCAAATATACCCTAAATTAAGCAAATAATTTAGAATTAAATAAAATAATACAGTTTCTAAAATAATAACACAGTGCTTCAGTTCAAGCTGTTATTTGGCTTTATGAATCTCAGTAAAAACCTTGAAGAATGAGTCCCCACTGTGGCACAGGTACAGATGAAGTTAATAGATTCCATAATTGGTTCATGCAAATTTAAAAAAAAATAGGGGAAGAGCACAGCTAATTATTTTAGAATTCTGATTCAGTTACAACTTTCAAGTTGGCTGGTTTAAGAAAACACAAGGTGGCAGAATTACTCTTAAAATCATTGACTTTTAAGTTGTTCAAAGTTTTAGAAATGTAAAGAACAGCACATAATAATGGCAAGTATTGAAACAACATATCCATAAACTTTAGAGTGATATCACATGTAATGAGACAAAATTATGTTAAGATGTCTCATTTTGTTAGATTTTTGTTTCACAGAGAAAATAATTAAAAATTTAGTGATTACCTTCAATTCAAAAATCTCTTATAAGTTACTAGAGGGTCATTTGTTAACCCTTATACAATGTAATAGTGAACTTTTCTTTTTAACGAGTTCCAATAATGGTTTTAATATTTACATTGAGGAAAAGTATCATTTTAGTATACCACTGTAGTTTAGTATTTCATCCAAAGTTTAAAATGTATGCTGACATCAGATTTTTGTTACTTAAAAACTAAGTTTTCATTATCACACAAATATGCCAAAACAAAATATGTGAAAACATCTTATTGTCATGGAAAAGACAGCCATATAATGTGATATGAAGCCCATACACCTTTAATATATAGTAAAGAATTATTTAACTTGGAATAAATGTAGACTGATTTAGTAGATATGACACAAGAACATTTTCTTGAATTTATCTGAAAGTGTCAGATCAATAAAACTGTTTATGAGGTAACATCACTGTTGAAATATTTAAAATATTTATATAATAGTGCAGATTTTTAGAAGCTGTGTAGAAAGATTAATAGAAGTCTAAAGAAAATCTTATGATTGAACAGTTACAGAGAGTCCTTATTTTGTTTCATAAGGTGCTTATGAAAATGAACTGGTAGCAAAATATCTGGAAAGTCTATAGCAAATTTAGAAACTGTTGGAAGGGTTCTATTTCTGAGCCTTAAAAAATGCCCTTATGTCTTTAATTCTGCAGTGTCAGCAGATGGCATCTTTTGCACCAGTAAAACCCATTAGGTGCACAAGGCTTCGAGGTACAGCAATTCCCAGGGCTCTGGGACAGGTACCAGATTCAGGTGATGTTCGCAGCTGTCCCATTCAATTCATTCAGTTACTGTCACATCCAGCTGGTAATCAACTCTTCCCTCAGGTCAACAACTACTTCCTGGGCCTCCTGCTTTTCATGAAGCAGAAGCAGAAATGAAAGCAGCTTCCGGCCTCTTAACTCAGCATGTGCGTACCTGCTTTTCTTAGAGCAGGGCTAACAGAAAGATGCCATGTGTGCCCTCCTCCACCCCACAGCCTGGCCACTGAGTTTGGAGTCCCTGTTGCACACTCTTACATTGACAGAAGACTACTGTTAACTCCTCTGCTTTCAATCTACAGACTACCCCCATCCCAAAGAAAGCAGGGGCTGAACTAGGGAAATGGATACCACCACGTGAACAAGAGAATTTCAGCGGTCTCTGTGGGTCCTTATGAGTGACTGGGAAGCAGAGCTCTCCTATTTGATATTAACTTTGTTCATATATACCATCAACTCTCCTGATGTCAAGGTAATTCCCCATCGCCAGTCCCTTTTCTCCAGCTGCATAGGATAGAAATAATGTTTTGCTTTGTTTTGGTTTTCAATTACCAGATAATGCTTGAAAGAACAAAGCAAAATGTACTTTAAAATTTAGATTTAAAAAAATTTAGGTTTAGATTCATCAGTGAATATCAAGATCTGTAATAAAGTATCAGAATATCAGAAAGATTTAGAGTGGTTTATGTTATGGTTTGTGTCTAGATGTTCCCTCCAAAGCCTCATGCAGTCTTAGTTTTTTTTTGGAGAAATGCTAAATCAAGAGTGTGTGATGCTGGGTTTAAGGGTACATGATTGCTAAATTGGTTTGCTTCTGCTCTAATTCCAGAAGTCTAGATATGATACAGAAGTGATAGAAAGAGTCTTGTCTTGCCCACTTGTTGCTTGGCTACTTTCTGCCTGCTATAACTGTTCTCCTCTGCCAAGCCACTATGTAGGAGCCAGCTGATTGTGGACTGAAACCTTTACAAACTGTGAGCTAAATAAACCTTTCCCCTTTTAACTTTGGATATTGGGTACTTTGTTTCAACAATGAAAAAAGTAACCAAGACAATGTACATGTTACATCTATGTAGAAATTGTCATGTAGCAAATAGAAATGACAGGTGGTTTATATTTTATTTACTTGTTAACACGATATTAATTTATATTAATATATACTAATGTCACGTTTTTCCACTTTAGCATGGGGGATTGAAAAGAAATATATGAAGAGGAAAGAAATCAAAGTTTGTTGAGAACATATCATGTCCTTTGCATTATTTATTCCCCTTTCTGTTATGGTAGCTTTACAATAACTTTATGAAGCCTCCAAAGTTTTGGCCTCTACAAGTAGAAATTCAGCTTCACTCTGTTGATTTTTCTCTCTTCTTCCCATATTGAGCTGCTGTTTTAAATGTAACTTTTATGATCTTTCTCTGTTGTTATTAGTATTGGTGATATAGAAATCATGGTTTCCCTCAGGTAGGTTAGTCTTATACAAAAGAACATATCTCTTTTGGTAGAGTTTCTGATGCATGGCTGATGGAAAATGGGTTGGATAGTGGGAGATAGCAAGGACCAAGATGGCGCCAACCTCACTGTTAACTTTTTAGGTATGAAGTAAGCATGTCATGTCTACACATTAATTTTAACAGATTCTCTAACATCATTCAGATGAATAATCTGAAATAATTTTACTTATTCTGTTATCAAAGTGAATCTTGGAAAGAAAAGTAGAACTTGTTTGTTTTTTATAGTGTTTGCTCATCAATTCCTGAACTCTTAAGTCTTTGAAGTGTCCTTCACATGCCTAGGTACAGCTCAAAAATCCTCAGCTCCCCACCGTATCCATGAGTAAATATGAGTAGGCTGTTGTGCAAAACACTAGGACAGCATAACAAAGCACAGACCTTAAGAGATAAAAGAACCCAACAAGTATTTTATAGGTGCCGTGTTTTGATTTATATTACCAAAACTCTCAAGTAACGGTCAGAAAGGTACTTTTCAAATCTAATCCAGTTCAAAACTGTAACATCTCTGTTTAAGACTTGATGTCTCTATGAATTATGTTTACCAGACTTTAGAATTCTAAGAGAGAGAAAAGCAGTTACTAATGCTTCTTGGGGAGCACTATTTAAATCATTTAGATATAGCTTAATTCTTGACATATTGCCAGAGTTTTCCTCCAAAACAAGCTTGTATTTCAAAATACAAGAGAAGAACATTTCAAATTATGAATAAAAATGAAAACATTTGAAGAGTTCCTGAGGCCTGAACTCAAAATATACTAATTAGTCTTTTATCAGTTCAATATGTTTTGCCAAAACAATCTTGTGCTTGAGCATAGTCCTATTTTTCCGGGAAGATCAGTTTTTGGATATCTTTCATGAAAAGCTAGAAGATTGAATAAGAAAAACAAAATAGAATCAAGTTACTGCATGTGATATAACAATGCACAAGGCTATGTTTTCATCTCAAAGTAAACAATATACACAGCTTTCATGCAAATCAAAATGGAAAACACCATGCCTGTTCATTGCCGCTGGGCTATCCATCAAACTTAGTTTCATAATGCCACTATGGAAATTGGATTCTATGGCTTTTTCTAGACATTTCCTATCCAACTAGCTTCCCACATTCAGAATATTGATATGTACCTATGGATACGAACAAAAGTAACCAAATATAATCTAGAAAAAGTTATGGGAAAGTGGAGAAAGAAAAACGACAGTACAAAAGTGTCATGAAGGTGGTTATGTGTAAAAATGTCATTGTTCTTGGGTGGTGTGTGCAAAAAATATTTATGGGGATACAGAAATATGTGCGTTTATTCTTAAAGATTTAGATTTGCCTGTCTGTAAAATTATATGCATGTATGTACACATCAAACACATGGTTCAGCCAAATTCAATGTTGCTGAGAATTTCTTTCTGGCCTGGCGGCACCTTTTTGCTCTGTCCTAGCATGATCTTTCCTGCATGAGTAACAGGAGAAAGAACTTGCTTTCTGCATCTCTTCTCATTATGATACAAGTTATATAAGGGCCAAAGACTCATGAACTGCTTTAACCTTATTTACTTCTATAAAGATCCTTCTTCAAATAGAGCCATAGTGTGTTCTGGGGCTTTGATACATGGATTTTGAGGGAGGAGTGTGTACAACTGTTCATTTTGTAAGATTTTCCAATTCAGCTTCATACAAATCCAGGTATTCAATGATTACAGAGGCAATACTGCATGCTACATTTTATATTAGAGTATATTGAATGTGATAATTTCCCTAATTCCAGTCTACATTTTATAATCAAAACAGTGCTGTTTATTTCATTGAACTTTTTTTTTCTCAAACACTAGTAACAAGGGAAGTGTAACAAAGCAGTATTCATTCTCTACTTTTCTACAAACCTGTTACTTTCCCCAATATTAACACCATTTATAGTCTGATTTGTTTTAATAACTTAGTCTTATGGGCCTTATAAAATTTGATTCTTAAGGCTGAAAGACTAAATTGGAGTTAAGCTGGTATGTCTATGTAACTATCTTCCACAACAGTGTCAAGTGGTTGGAGAGAAAGGTACTCCTTTCCTGCTGGGTCACTTTGACAACCTCACTGACACTAACAGGAGAATGTCCAGCCCCCCTTTTTTTTCTCACCTTGCTCCAAATTCTCAAAATAATGGCCTTTTTGTACTATCTAGAGTTAAAATACTTTTACTTATTATTTGTATTAGAAAAATAAGCATATGTATTCTTTGTCATGGCCCTAATGCAATCTGTCTTTTTGTTCATTGCATTTATTGCCCGAACTTCATTATGATTTTCCTCTAGAAAGTCAGTGACTTCCTATTCTAATTTGGACAGTTAACTTGATATGTAGACTTTGATTGCTTACACAGATTTTTTTTCCAGTTGGAGTTTCTAATTTATTTATTTTTTCTTTATTCTTTCATTCAGGGTTTCTTTATACTTCATTTTCCTTCCTCTCTCAGTGACGTTATCTGTTCTATAATGTCCTTTTGCCTGGAGACCTTACTGGTGATCTTCATCTATCTAATCTAGCATAAGTGGTTACTTTTTGAGTCTCACAGCTATCATCCTTGAACAGTGATTTATAACTTTCCATGGTTGTTGAATTCATTCTTAGTGTAATGTTTTTTATTTTTTCATATTGTTTCTCATTTTGGCAACATATTGCATCAGTTATGATTCAGCCAGAGAACCAGAGACAGTGTAGAATAGGAAACAATGTTAGGATCAAACCATATATAGTTGTAGCAGCTGATGATGAATTCTATCAAGATTCTTGCCACTGTACTTGGTAGTAGGGTGGAGGTTACTCTAGGTGGGCAGGACTGGTAGTTGGTGAAAAAGTTAGATACAAAGTAGAAGAAATAGAAAAAAAATAGTATAGTGAAGCTTCAAAGACAAATGGGCAATCCACAAGGAAAACTGGAACAAGTGTTGAAGCCATAGCTTCTCCAATCTTGATGATGTGTGTTCTGTAATAGAAACAGCTACTCTTATATGGGAACACATTTACCAGAAGCTAAAGGAAAAGGGCTGTCAGGATCAAGCCAGAGTTATGAGATGTGTCTGCCTCTGCATGCCCACAAAGTGACCCAGCAGGTCAGTGAGAACATATGTGAGCTGC
>PVLA01011706.1:0-50675 GCA_004027455.1 Hydrochoerus hydrochaeris
CCCTCTCCCCTGGACCCCTACCCTCCTCGCTGGACCCCTACCCTCCCCGCTGGGCCCCTACCCTCCCCCCTGGACCCCTACCCTCCCCCCTGGACCCCTACCCTCCCCGCTGGACCCCTACCCTCCCCGCTGGACCCCTAGCCTCCCTGCTGGACCCCATGGGTCTTGGAGCATCTCAACCACAACAGCTTGGAAATGGTCCTCTTCCCTGTGCTTGTGCAGGCACGTGGCGGTGTCAGAACTGCAAAGACCTCTGTGCATGGGGGGGCTGCAGCACTGAGGGTGCAGAATAGGACCCACCCAAGGCGTGAGGGGAGCCCTGATCCACACTGACCCTCTTGCATGGCACTAGTGGGCCCGGGCTCAGTGGAGATGAACAAGGCACAGGCTGGAGGACCCAGAACTGTCTTTCAGGTGAGTATAGGGACAAGGAATTTTCCCGAATGGGGACAGGCCAAGCAGCCAGCACACCACAGGTCCGGAGTTGCTCAAGGAGTCTGCCAGGCCCTGCCCTGTCCGTCCTCCCTCGGCCCACCTCTCTCCCTCACCCGATTGCTTAGCTTCTGCCCTGAGCACAGGACGGCAGGCAGCTGCATACAGGGCCACCCTGGGGCCAAGTCCCCGCAAAGGGATCTTTGAAGGAGCTACTGCAGCAAGTGCTTCGGGCCCAAACCTCCATGGGGGGCGGGGGGTGAGGGAAAGTGGATCTTCAGTTCCCAAAGGGCTTAGAAGTGGGGGGCATGTTCCAGTTGCATGTAGACAGATGTGATACCATGAAATGCACCAGGCTGTAGAGTTACTGCTCCTATTTGATGGTAGTGTTGAACATGAGGTGAAAAGAGCGACCACAATAGCCTTCAGGCTATGGACAGAGCACCCTGGGCTGCGCCCCCCGAGTCTACCCACCCTCGATGCTGGCAGAGGGACCCAGCCACCGGAGGGCTCTAGGGGGATCCTGGGCTGAGAAGATCTCCACTGTGGGTGGTGACCAGGTGCTGGGGCTGATACAGATCCTATCAGCCAGAGCAGGACCACAGAGACAAGGCAGCTTCTTCTGTGAGGGGACTGACAGATGGGGCGACTCTTCTTAAGCTTTCAAGTGCCAGGGTGGGTGGGTGGGGCACCCAGAGAACACGGTGCAGGTGGCAGGAGGAAATCACGGGCAGGAAAGAGCTGCAAGCTGGAGTGAGATCCAGAGTGAGATCCTGAGCGAGACCAGGAGACTGGAAGGAGGATGGTGAGAGTAGGAAGAAACCGGAGACCGGGAGGAATGGGTGAGATGAGACATGGGGATGGGTGGGCAGGACTCAGAAAGCAGCAGGAAACTGGGCTGTCTGGGAGGACAGTGGTGAGAGTAGGAAGACCGGGAGAAATGGGGTGAGATGAGACACGGGGATGGGTGGGCAGGATTCAGAAAGCAGCAGGAAACTGGGCTGTCTGGGAGGAGAAAGGCCAAGCACCAGTGGGCTCAAATCCTGGCATTTCAGGTGATCTTCAAAGAAACTCATAGAAGGCAGGGGCATCAGGAGGGAATGGGAAGTATGAGGAGGCCCAAGGGGTCACAGGAGCTATGTGGGGTGTGACTGGCCCTGTGGGCAGACGATGGCCTCAGATATGGCACTTCAGCAAATTCAGGATTTCAAAAGAAGAGGGGTGCTTTACCTAAGTCCAAGCCCAAGCCCATCTGGTGTCAGGAACCTGATTTTTGGAGCAGGTCCGTTTTTGCTGCAATTCAGAGACAGTGAGAGAACCCTGGGGATAGAGGGGAGCTGCCGCTGCCCCCCACCATAAATGAGAGAACCCTGGGGATAGAGGGGAGCTACTGCTGCCCCCACCATGCGTTTGGAGCTCCTTTCTGGTATTGTTCCTCTGCATGTTGTATGGGCTGCCATGGGCTTGGCCAAGGACCACAACCCTTGCAGAGGTCACCCCCTCTCTGCCCAGGCCACCACCCAGGAAGCAGCCTCCCTGATCAGGACATGCTCAGCAAAACGTTTCCATCTTCCTGTCTTGCAGCCATCTGGACTCTTATCCAATCTGCCGGGGCAGGGTAGGGGAGTAACTCTCACACCAGCCGTCTGTAGCAGTGGGCTGCGCTACCTGTCAGTGTTTGCCTTATTATTCACCGCGGATATGTTGGTCACTTCCTGTGCGTGTTAGGGTTACAGCCTGCAATTTCCACCAATCATGCTCATTATTTAAATGAGACAAATGGGCTGTTGTCAGGGAACGTGATCTGGGTGACATGATTACTCTGACCTAGTGTAAATGTCATGACCTGTTTTGGGTTCCCAGAGGCGAGAGACAGCGGCAGGCCGTCGAATTGATGGGCGTCTCTCCATAAATCAAGTGTCCCAGACGTTATGATAACTTTTATTAAAGAGCAAATGGATTTCTTGACATTAGGCTTTTATACATTCCAGCCGGCAAATGTAAATGTGGCTGCTTTCCCCCAAAGTGATAAACCGGTTCAGACCCTGTGCAGAGAGGAGCAAATGATACTCAATTTACTCAGCCTGGCCCATTTCTGTTATGCATGTGTAATGATTTGAAAAATCACAAACAGCGAAGACGGAGGGAAGGCGCTTGCGTGGTATTCCTGTGGGGACCGACGTGACCAGGGGTTCCTGAAGCCTGGCCTGTCGCTGACGCGCTCACAATTTCACATTCATGGGATGCGCCTTACTTTAAATTGTCATTAATGTATTTCCTACCACAAGTAGCCTAAAATAATTAGGTAGCAAGGACATGATACATTTATTACTCCTGCTCGGCCTTAGCTAACGTCCCCACCAACCATAGCCTTGGGAGTGTGCGCCAGGCTCCTGCTGTGTGTTAGGGCTTCTGGTAGCTTTTCGCTGATCTGCTTTCTGAAGTTGTCACAGTCATTTAGAAGTGTGGGATGATACACGTCTCACAGTAACTGGTTATTGTAAAAACCTATAATAATGTGTTTACGTTTTATAGTATTTAGCCATTCACTCTTGGTGGCCAGGAAATATGTTAGAAGAAGGTGACGCGATCCCTAAAGATTAGAATTTGCATGTAAACGGATACTTGCGGGGAAGAAAATTAACCTTCCATAGTCATAAGTGGAAATAGAAATGGGGAGAAATCTGTAAATGCAAAGAGAATATATTTAAGAACGAACTTCATCTCTGTAGAAGGTCAAAGTGCATGACGTGCCGGGAACAGGATGCCTTTGTCACTTCTAGCTTTCTCTAGATTCCTGTGAAGCTCATGGTTTTCTAATTTAATTAGTGCAAGATTAGCACAAAGTATGAGTTGCTGACCCTGCGGTACAGCACAGTGCTGGGCCCAGGGAGAAGGGGCCCCCAGGAACCCCTGGCCTCCTCAGGGACTGGCACTGTCTCCCTGCGGCCTGGAGGAGGTGAAGAATCGCTTCCAGCAGGGGCCTTGAGCCATGGGGTCCAGAACTACAGTGCCATGGCCCAGGGACTTCTCTGTGCAGAAGGGAGACAGCCGGGATGGAGCAGCGCGCACCAGGCTTGGAGAAGGCAGACTCCAAGGTGAGGTTAGCGAGAGCCTGGGACGCTGGAGCTCCGAGCCCTGACTCCGCAGCTGAAATTTCACTCCGCGAGCTGGACAGGTGAGGACCACTGTGCTGCCCGTGAGGACCATTGCTCCTTCCCGGAGCCCTGCAGGCTGGGATTCTGCGGGCCTCACCTGCTCCCCACTCAGCCACCTGGCACCCACACGTGTTCTGCACTGGCTGAGTGGGTGTCACGATGTCCCCAGGGCTGGGCCCGGCAGGGCTGCAGAGCACTTGGGGCTATCGCAGGGGCAGGAGCCCTGCGGGCTTGTGGCTTCCAGGCACCAGCCTCTCCAGGAACGCAGTGGAGAAGCTCTGGTCTTCCCGGGGTCGCAGAAACAATTTCCTGAGCCCTCACCTCCAGACTGTCTGCAGAGCGGTTCTCCCGGAAGACTGGCTTCTTTCTGCACACTGAGTGGGCACCCCTGTCTACAGACTTCGCCTCCAGAACACTGTGGAAAATGCCCAGCTTGGTAGAGACATTGGCCCCATTGAGAGAGTGGGACACAGAGCAGAGGTGGACAGGGCACTGCTGCCCCCACAGCAGGACAGGGCTGAGGCAGAGCCCTGTGCCGTAGAGCCTACACACAGGAATTTCTGCTTGTGCTGCTTGCTGCATGACATCGCTCACACAATGCGTAAGGCAGACACGCTGCCCTTGAGCCCAGGTACCTGCTCTGCTCGTTTCCTGTGAAGGACAAAGCCAGGAAGGTCAGCCTAGCACTGCTCTGGGAGAGTGCACGAAATGGTGGTGAAAGAAGCCACGGCCTGGGCCCGAAGTGTCCATCGCTGTCCTTGAGAAGGCACGGTTTCCAGCTGCAGATCCCTGTCACCCTGCCGAAGTGAACACACAGCTGGTGAAGGCCACGCGTGGGGAAAGGAGAGCAGAACTGATTAAAAATGGTGCCCAAAGCTGTGTGTGCGGCACACATGTAGGTCTAGCTACTCAGAGGCCAAAGCAGGAGGATCACTTCGGTCCAGTAGGTCCAGTAGTTCCGCATGAGCAAGAAGTGAGGCCCATCTCAAAAAAGGAGGAAAAGAGGGAGGGAGGGAGCAGAAAAAGGAAGGAAGGAAGGAAGGAAGGAAGGAAGGAAGGAAGGAAGGAAGGAAGGAAGAAAGAAAGGAAGGGAGGAAGGGAGGAGGGAGAAAGGGAAGAAGGGAGGGAGGGAGGAGGGAGGAGGAGGGGAGGAAGGAGGGAGAGACGTTTCTGTCCATGGATCCCGTTCTCCTCGCCATTCCTTGTTCTTCCTTGCCTGCTGCTTGTGTGCTTCTAAGGATTCGCTGCATAGCAACCTCTGGAAACTCTGGCTTTCACACATTGTTTGTTTCCTCACGGCACATGGAGCGACTGCTGGTAGCCTACTCTGTGCCCCTCTGAGTACCCCACTGGGAGGTGAACCTAAGCCACGCACGGCGCCTGGTGCTTCCCAAACGCATGCGTGACCTGGTCGAGAGCTGATCTCCAGCGCTGTTGCTGGAGTCGCTCGCCTGTCTCTGCTGAGAGCCCCTGTGCTTGCTTCCCCTGTGCTCTTCACCCAGGAGTCAGCGGCCTCCGTGGACGGGCGCTCGCTCTCGTCGCAGTGGTGCTGGCTGGCCCTGACGTTTGGTCCACTCTGTATCACCACTATTTTCCCGCTCTCTGGCCATGGGTCCTTTCCCCTGAGCTTCTGTAGCTTCCATGCTGTTTACTCATGATGCACAGAGCTCGGTTTGCATCCGGCAAACTTCCTGTGGATTTTAACTCTCTGCACACAAGTACATGTCTGGCAATGACCTTGTCCTGTAGAATTTGAGCTCCACGTGATCAATAAGGACCCAGCAGCAAGTGATGCAGAATCGCGTGTCTTCAGTTACAGTTAACAAAGGAGCCCTGCGCTTCCCCGCAGTCACTTCCTTGTATTCCTTTAACAATTCAGTCTGCCAGGGCAGGTGGGTCCCTGAGGGCCAGTCACCCTGCAGACGCACTGGCACCTGCTCACTGCCCCTCTGCCCAGGGCCCCTGTCCACGCAGCCTGTTCTGATCTTGGCCACCCAGAGGCCAGGGCACAGAGTGGACTGAGAGCACAAGCAAAGGACACCTGCGGAAGCAGCCACCTCCAGAGATGAGAGCGAGGGGAAAAACCCTGGATTCTGCCCTATCTGCCCTGCTGGCTCCCGGAGGGCCAGGCCAGGCCAAGTCCTGGAGGCATCCACTGCCTCTGGACCACGAGCTGACTTATGCCTCCCGGTAATCACGGGGCCACTTCCAGTCCTCATCCCCGCCCGGGGCTCTTTTCTGAGGCAGGGACCTGGGAGGACAGTTGCATTGGGCCAGCTGTGTCCTCATCTGCTCCCCAAGGTCTCAGTCACTCCCATTCTTGAAAGGCTCACGGCCTCCCTGGGACCTTCGCCCTCCGTCTAACTCTACTCAAGACTTGTCAAGTTTAGCTCAGGCTCTGGGAATTACCCTGGCACATCAGGGGAGCTGTAAAGTGTCTCATCACCTCTACTCAGCTCAGAGGCCAAACGTCCCACCTCCTTGGCACAATCTCGCATTTCCAGAGCGCTGTGCGCTGAGATCTGGTCATTCTCAGGGAAGACAGTTGCGCCGTTCTTCACTTTTTTCCTTCACATTTCATTTTTCTCAATGACGTTGAGACATTTATAGGATCTAAAATTGTTACTTTCAGGAACTTTTAAGTACTATAATTAACATATGGCATGCCATTATACAACATTATTATTTTAATGAAGAACTGAATGCAAATTTCCTACTATATCCTCTCCACTCAACTCACGGGATATCCTAGTCTCATTGCTGCTGTGACACAGTTACAAAACACTTTTAAAAAGGCACTTGTTTTCTCTTAACATTAGGCTTAGAGGAGAAAGTATGCGTGGGGCCGGCAAGGCAAGGGTTATCTCCACGGTTCTCTCATTCATCTCTGGAGCACACATAGCTCGGGAACAGGCTGAGTCCCACATGGTCACAAGGGGCCAGATGGAGGACCCCGGCTCATCCTCCTGAACCCCACAGTGTGATCCTCCACTCCCACGACACCTAAAAAAGAATTTTCCCTTGAAAAGAATGTTTATCAAACGTTAGCAGGAGAAGGATCTAGAAACTGTACAGTTATCAGCAAGTGTATTTGAATCCACACCCCACCCATTTCCTGCTTAAATAAAATGTGCCAATAAATCAAAGCTGATCAGTAACAGCCCATCAGCCCCGCTGGTGCCTCCCTTGTGCCGTTTGGCATGAGGAAGGAGCAGGGAATGATCCCGGTAGGCTGTTCAGCTCTCCCTGGCAGGGCATCCGGTTCTGATGGGTTTTCCAGTGCTTATTTCCCGCATAGTGGGTGGATGGTTACTCCAGCACAGCAGGCTGGGACGTGCCCTGGTTTTGTCCCTCCAAGCTGAGCCTAACCTGAGAGGACATGCCAGCTTAGAGATGGAGACGAGGAAAGGTGCTTCATCTTTCTTTGGATTCTGACCTTTCAGAAACACCTGTTTGGAACTACAGCAGTGAATGGGAAAGGTTATGTTTAAGCTGGAAAGAGCTGTGGTACTGAACAAACCGCTGTCCATGCTGTGGTCTCTGCAAGTTCCCGCACCCAGGGTAACACGTCTGCTCTGGATGGGGGACAGGGAGGGCCCGATAGGCCGCGGAAGGCAGAGGAGAGAGGGAGGTGGGGACAGGACCTCAGAACAAAAGAGTGGGGAGGGTGTCGCATGGGGCAAAGCAAGGAGAAAAGAGACATAAACAGCTTCCCACCTGGGAGGGAGGCCAGGGCCCGGCCGGCTGGAGGACTCAGCAAAACTCTTTCTCAAAATAAAAGCTGACAAGTGTTAGGATGCAGATCACTAGCTGTAGAGCTCCCCTTGGTTAAATCCCAGCGCTGCACGGAGGGGACAGCGTATGTGCAGATGGGTATCACTTAGGACCAGGCTTGACTGGGAGCAACAGAGGCCCAGAAAGCAGGTTGGACAACGCCAATGTTCAGAACCCCTCTCTGGTACAGGATGGACCCGGCGGACATGGGTCAGCCTGTCTCTGTGAAGGAAGCTTTCCCGGGGTGTCTGTGGGCGTTTCTGCCTTTCAGTCACTGAGTCCAGTCTGGCGACAGAGATGCCCAAGTCCCCCACCCAGCTCTGCTCTCTGGCTCTCATCAGGTCACAGTCCACAAATCCTGGAACTTCAGGTTCAACCACTGCTCCTCTACGGTCTGGTGTCGGCCACCTCCTGGGTCAGGTGTCCCCCTGCTTTCCGCTTGCATTTCAAGAGGACAGCTGTACACAACAAGCAAGGAGAGGCAGGGGACCCATGCCACCTCCCCCAGAGCAGCTTCCCCATGGCGACCACGCTCCACCAGGGCCAGAAAGAGGGAAACTCGTGACTTTGGGCAGGACATGCGCCGGTAGCGGCTGCTATCTTGAATGCAGTTGGAAGAATGCTGCTTGGCATTTCCACATGGATGTCCATATTGGTTGGCTCCTATTGCTTTAAAGCAGGAACCGTCCTTTGTAAATAAATGGGGAGATTCTCATCCGGCCGCCCGCTCTGGGTAAGTAGAGGCATGCCTTAGGCCTGCCCCAGCTCAGGTGGAGCGAGGATTCCTCGCCATGTTCCTTCCTGATTTTCCTTGGAGAAAAACCTGTCACAGAAATATATGAACATCAGGACCCATCGCAGACTGTAATTTATGGACGGTTGCCTTCCACTTTGCTAGCAGATCTCAGCTGTTAGAAACATTAAAAACGTCAGAACTTTCCATGATATACTACAACTGTGTAGGGAGGAAATTTTAAGACATAAATTACAAGGAACCCTTAAAATATATAATACTTCACAGTCAGGCTGTGCTGAGTTGTCATGATCTTTCATAGAATCAAGACCTGATGTCTTTGCAAAGGGCCTTTTGTCTTCCCAGTGGATAGGGACTTCTCTACGGAAAGACAGCGCCTCACACAATGTATCCAGAAACCATGCAAAGAAATTCCAAGTCTTCGGACTTCAGACTTTAGTGGGTGGTTCTGGGCTGTTGCATTTGTGCCTGGCAGTCTGCACAAGCTAATTTATTCAAGGTGACGCTGCAGGTGTTGATACTCAGCTTTTCTGGAAACAGAGCAGCCTGGGGAAGGAGGGCCCTCAGGATGAGTATCTTATCACCTCCCTCGTGCTCCCTCGCGGGAAGGACAGTGTCTTTGGTAGCCATGTGCAGGTTGCCGATTTGAGCTGGTTTTCTGCAGTGATCCTACTACTTCGGTCCCTCTACTACCATGCAGCCTGGACCTCTGCCTGGGGCTTCTCTCCAGCACCCAGGGCTTCTGTCCTGTGCTGTAAACCCCAAAAGAAACACAGACAGGGAGGTCCTTTGTGTCCCCTGCTGGTGGCGATGACTGAGTGGAGCCCTTTTGTACTCTAATTCTGAAATCAGCCTGATGAGTGGATGGAGAGAGGCTGTCTGACCAGCTGGGTGGAGAGAGGCTGTCTGACCAGCTGGATGAGCCAAAGCCTCACTCTTGGGACCTGCATCCTCTACGGAGCCATGAGCCCCTCATACAGCCACAGCATTTCTGCTGCCACTTTTGAAAACAAACCATGAACCTTAACGTGATTGCTCTGGAAGCTGCCGCATCCCCGAAGTCCAACTTCCACTCAGCCTGCAGCGCCATGGACTGTGCTGCCTGTGGAGACCACATTGGGGTGAGCACCAAAGGAAGATTAGTGTAGACTCACTTCCTCTTCCCTGAGATCCTAGGTTCTGCACTGGTTTTCTCTTCTCAGTTAAAATAATAAGCTGTGGAATTTGGTGTAACTTAGCCCTGGGAAGAGTGGAGATTTCTGAGTGCTTTTAGTCACCACTATCCTGTGAACTAAATGAAGAGAGAAGCGGAGAGAAGCTCTGGTGACAGGTGGCCATCCACTCCCGCACCGTCCTGTTGTCCCTCCAGCATGCTCAGCAAAGACATTTGCCCTGGCCAATGGTTTGCTGAATGCCACGCCTGTCTTCCGAGGTCCACACCGGGGTCTGGAGCATCCAGAAGGGAGCTCTGGGCCTCTCTCTGCCCTATTTCCTTCCTCTTCCATATTCTGCCATGCACCCCTTCCTTCCAACACCCCAATGCCCACTCTGCACCCAGCTCAAACTCCCTGGAAACTGGCATGTGTGTGTGTGAATGGTGATTTCCTCTTCACATTTTCAGCCCAAGACTTCACCTCCTGTGTTTATTCCGAATGTTGAGAGGCTTCTCAGAAGGAAGGGCTCCCCATTCCCCCATGAAGAAAATAGGCAGAGCTGTTGAGGAGTGAGGGAGCCAAGCAGAATATGGCCTAGGTCAGCTGCCCTGGTCATCTTCGCAGGAAATGGGCTGTGCAAGCAGCAACCCAATGCAAGTGGAGTTTTAGGTAAGTCATGACTGCTTTCCCAGCAACAGAAGCAAATTCAAAAGGCCAGGATACAGAGGAATCTCATGCCATGTCTAATGAATGAGTGGTGCTGCTGAGCCCAGAGGGTCCCTGAGCTCTGGGAAAGAGCAAGGTCCCACTGCAACCAGAGCCCCTGGCCGCTGCCTGAGCCAGGGCCACCACTGTCCCCAGTGGGGTCTGAATTGGCAAGCACCTTCCCAGAGCCGGAGCCGGAGCCCGCATGACGAAGAGCTGATCTTTCACCAGAAGGCATGTTGCTTACTATTTCATCATTCCCCAGAGGTGTGCAGAAAGAAAATAAGCACATCAGTTGTCATATGACAGGATAAAAATGGAGCCATCATATTCCAATAACACGGGCCAGGAGCAGCCCCTTGCAGGGGGGACCTCGGATCCCTCTCCCTCCACAATAAGTTAATATTATCTCCCCAGGATAATTAGAGCGGAGTTCAATTACTGACCTGCATTGCCACGTGGGCCACACTGTGTGTTTTGACACAATGTTTTGTGCATTTATCTTCTCACCTAACATGCTAAATCTGCATTGGGGTGGTGATTAATCTTGCCGAGCCCCTTCCAGTTTGTCCCATTTTTCTTGCGTGGGCTGGCGGGTCCCTGGAGCCCCCGGAGCCCACAGGAGCCGGTCTATTACATTGTTTCTCTGTCAATTTACCTGCCATTGTGTGAGAGTATTGGGGTCTCTTTGGAAGTTGGGTCACAAGGATGCGCCACCTCCCAGCATCGCCACAGCTGTGCCCACCTGCCCGTGGTCAGCTGGAGGCCAGGGCCCTGCATCTACAGGGGGCATGAGCTAAACAGAGCTCGTTAATCTTCAAGGCTCTGTAGGGCCTGTGCCACCGCCCCAAACCTTCATTGTTGTCTTTTCCTTTGGTGAAGCAAAAGGAGCTTGGTCAAGGCAGCCTGGCACTGGTCAGCTGGGGGCACAGGGAGGAGGATGGGTACTGTGTCTGCTTCCAAACAGAAGGCTGTTCAGTCAGGAAGCCTCCACTGGAGAGCCCTGCATATGAGCGTGGACTTTGCAAGGGCTAATAAATAAAAATTAGTGTTTCAGTATCTTCAAGCATTTTATTTTATTTATTTCCAAAGTTTGTTTTCTCCTCTCTGGGGCTGAGGGCTAAAGTAGCAGGATTGATCCAGGCTTCTGAACTCATAGGGGTAGAAGGAAGGATACAACAGAGTCCAAGGGATCCAGGGCCTGCAGACCTGGCAGAGCCCCTGTGACCAGGAGGCAGGACTGGCACTCACAGGGCTAACGCTTGCAGCCTTGCAAGGGCCTGGATGCATGGTTTTGCCACCTGAAAGGGCCTTTGGGGACCTGCTCTTTAGGGTGGGAAGGGCTGGGTCAGAGCTACGAGGGTGGTGGAGCTGGCTCCTGGCACTGTTCTGTGGTAGATGCCAAGAGTCTCCAATCTGTTCTGGTCCAGGTGGCTCAGAGGACAATGCCCACTGGGCACAGGAGGCCTTGCAGGAGGCTGTCGTTGCCCTTCCTGTGGAGACTTCTCTGCACTCAGGTCCCTGCAGTCCCTGCAGACAGACCTTTGTGCACATGGGATCACTTAGGCTGCGCAGATGGGCCCAGGTCCCCAAGGACCCATCAGCAAGGTGACTATCTCAGTCCTTGATGGATGTGGAAGCGTCTCCTGTGCTGCATGCTAGATTCCTTCTCATGCCCTGCTGCTGTTCACTTACAAACAATGCCTGGACTTAGACCCCTGTTTAGGTCACAGTGAGGAAGGCTGGCAATACGTGGAACTCTGAGGACACTGCCTCCCCTGTCCCCTGACCCCCTTCCTGCGTCTCTGCTTCAGGTCCCATCAGGACCAGACTAGGGGTGCAGAGCTTACCAGTGCTGTCACTGGGGGAAGGCGCCCTCGGGATTTGGGGTGTTTGTTTCCCTGACAATGGACAGAATCCTGCCATGGGTTCGTAGAGATTGGAAGAAACCAGGACGGGAGACTGGGACCCTTCCCTTATGTCCTCTTCTATATGATGGGCAGGGGCAGGACGTCTGGCTTTTATCTTTTGCTCACCTTTGTGTGCTTCATGGAGACATTGGTGGCCACACCAGCAGGACAGAAGCAGCTATTCGGACCCTGGCACCTGGCCTTAGAGAAAAGGCTTGAGCCCCTCAGGGGACTGAACAGTGGCCTCTGCCAATGCCACTGACTGCTCCGGGCTGTGTGGAGCATCAGGTCTGCGGGAGGACAGGCATTCGAGACTCTCCGGAACTCAGAGCCTGACAGGAGGCAGCTGAAGTCTGCTCCCCACCCGGTCTGGATAGTTGAAGCTCTGGCTCCAGAGAACCACATGTTCCGATACAGAAGCCACCCAGACCCTTTCATTTTAGAAGCAAGTGGACAAAGTGGAGGTGCTTGCATCTCTTTTGGGGAAACCAGGTTAAAAACAGCACCATCTCCCAAAGCTCTCCCCTGGGAACCTTTTCTGGAGGAGATTACATTGGGCATCAAAACGTTTTGATATGGACAAGATGAAAGACCTTAGTAAGCACCTTGCGTGTCACAAGTGAAACACTTTAAGTACCACTGACAGCGATGACAGATGAGTGAAGGTGGAGAATCTTTCAAACTTCAGGAGAAATTGCCTGCTGGACTTGACACAGCCAGGGGAGTCTACACAGGGAGAGGCAGCAGGGTACACTCCGAGGGCCCAGAATCCAACGCACATACACGGAGCGAGAGAGGGTGCAGGGCTTCTCCCCACCTCCCTCGCCCTCTGCCTCCCTCCCCACAGAGGCTCGGCTGCGGCCTCCTCTGCCTCTGCCTCTGCCTCTCTCCCTTTGTGAGTCCCATTTCCTTCTTCCGCAGCAGGGCAGACACCACCGCACCTTTTCTGTGTGTAGTCCTTGGTTCAGGTGTTAGCCTGCTGCTGTATGACCCAAAACACTCACTTACTTTTCGGTTTCATGGAGGACAACATCTGTTTTCAGTCCATATCTGTGCTCAGATTCCATTCCCTAAACTCTCCCCAGGGTTCGCTTCAGCTGGACTTAGAGTTCTCACCTTGCACATTTCCTTTCTGAATCAGAAATGGGATAGTTGTACTTCTAAACATGAAATGGAAAACTCCTCTTTTGCTGCTCTTGGGCTGTGGTGGTTTATGCTGGTGGCTAGGCAGGTTGAGCAGCAGAGTCGGCTTCTGAGAATCAGAACAATTTGGACCCAAGGAGGACTCTCCCAGTCCTGAAGAGCATCTCCAGTCTGTGGATGAGCCATGGACCAGCTGTCATATTTTTGTGATGCTGACCAGTTGGTCTGTCCACTGAATTTGAAAATACAAGGTGATCTTGGACCACCACAGTATTCTCCAGTGGGGACCAAGCCTGAAGCAAGAGCAGCTATGTTTGTGAGCTTCCTGCTGGATTTGCCTCAACACACACATGCTTGGTGGATTCCCTAAGCCTAGGCTCAACATTCCTTATGTCTTCTATAAGCTATGTGTGGGTCTCACAGAGCCAGGAAGAGCATGCAAGAAGACAAGGAAAAAGAAAAGAAAAATGAGAACAAAAGTTAAGTAAGATGGCATTTGGCAAAAGTCAGTCATGGAGGGAAGAGCCAAAGAGAGCAAGGAATATCCTCCAGGTGAACACAGAATATACTGCAGATAGACATAGGATAGTTGTCAGGTAGACACAGGATACCCTCCAAATAAATACAGTATATCCCAGGTACACATGGGATATCCTCCAGACAGCCATGGAACAGCCTCCAGGTAGACATGGGATATACCCCAAATAAATATGGGATATCTTCCAGGTAGACATAGGATATCCTCCAGATACACACTAGACATCCTGCAGATAGCCATGGAATATCATCTAGGTAAACACTGGATATCCTCCGGGTAGTCACGGGTATATCCTCCGGGTATGCACGGGATACCCTCTAGGTAGACACGGGATATGCTCCATTGTTCTGGACACTTAATCTTACTTGGAATCATGGTAAACACCAGCATCACAAGGACCAGAAACCTCCGCACTTCTGGTGTGTGCTGCAAGTGCTGTAAGAGTTGCTCCCCTGTGCAAAAGCAGGACTTTCCCCATCACCTCCCCTGAGAGCAGTGGGCAGGGTGGGGAGGACAGGAGTGATCTTCCTGGAGAAGCAGGTGCCAGACTGCAGGAACCAGGCTGCCTCCACCTGCCCCACCAGGCCGTGCATGTGTGCAGTCACCCTGCTGGCTCTTCTCCTACCTGCCACTGGAAAGTCACATCTGGGGAGACCTTAGAAGCCATGTGTTGGGTGGGCAAAGCGGGCTTGGCTGAGTTGGCTCCCACTGACTGCATCGACACCTGCCCCTTTTCCTTGGCCCCAGCCACCAGGTGGGACCTATGTGTGAGGAATCTCAGTCCATAATTACAGTGAGGGTTGCACTCATTAAAATAGGGCCTTTGTGCTCTCTGCTGCCTGATGCCTTCCCTCTTACCAGGGCTATTTCCAGCATGAAGCTCGCGCTGCCAAGGAAAACACATTTTGGGGCAAGTTTCTTCTACAACTCACTGTAAATTCATCTTTTCTCATGCTGAGTGAGATCAGTGAAAGATTGGAAAATCAAAACACAACAGTTAATGGCAGAATTAGCAAACAATCACACCTCAATTCTCCACCAGATCCTGCTAAAATCTTGGCTTTCTTTTCTCCTTCTTTGTCCTGTGTTTTTAAAAATACCAATAGGCTTATTGAATTTTTTTGTAGTAATACAGTAAAAGTTTTTTGCTAATCTAAGAGCATAAAATGTTATTAAGAATTATAGGAACACACATTGATGATTTCCTTGACATGTTTGAGGAATATAAAGAATGATTGTGCCGAGAGGTGGTGTCCTCGGGGCCTAGACAGGGGTGGAGGGGACAAATGTCACATGCGTGTTCACAGCTGTGTCATTCCCAGTGATCCAAGAGTACAGGAGACCCAGGACCCATTAGAAAAGCAGTGTATTCAAGCTTGGGAACAATTCGGGCTTTAAATGGGAGGAGTGCTGAGTCCTGAGCCCCTGGTGCTGCCTGAGTGGATACACACTGTATGGCTCACTTCTCTCAGGTCGCTGCAGTAATCAGATTCATAGAGATGCAAAAGGACCAGGGGTGCCAGGTCTGCGGAGACAGGCAGGTCTGGACTGGAGCTTTGCAAGGTAGAAGAGGGGTGGTGATGTCGGCACAGCCAAGTGTGCACACCTGACACCAGGAACCCCTTGATGATCCTCATGATTACCATGTTTCTCCTCCTTGGGATGGAAGTATTACTTAATTCCTCTTTATCTCTCTTTATTTCTCTCATTTGGTGACAAGCACATGGAAGGAGAGCTCAAGAAACATGTGTTGGCTGACTGGCTGAATAAACAACTAGCCAAGTCCCTCTCTATTGTCCAACTAAAATCCCAGCCCTGCAACACTGTCAGAAACACTGCCTGAAAGCAGATGAGTCACAGGCTCTTCCTAAATCTGTGCTTTTGTTTTGACTTTGTTTTGCTTTTGCAAGTCCAGAGTGACCAGGGAGTCAGAAAGCTGCTTCCTAGATGTGTTAGTCTCAAATGTGGAGTGGCCTGGTCCCCAGGGTCCTGGGACAGATTTTTTCCCCCTATACACATATAGGTCCTGCTTTCCCCCTCAGGGAGCCCTGACAGCCTCTCCCCAGCAACCGAGAATGTTGAGTCTAGGCCTAGGCCTCGCCAGGGTGGACCAGACAGGAAGGGGCTCGAGCACCTTTAGGTGCTCTCAGGCTGTTCTCCCAGAATCCCTTGCAGATAGGACTTGGGCACAGCTCTGACCATGTCCTGTGTCCTGTGGGTGGGATGGAATCTCGTCTTTTTTCTGGAGTTTCCTTCAGGTACAGTGACTCTTCCATCCTGGGTGCAATACTCCTGTTCCTGGCTGCCTCCGAATGTGTGATCTGAGCTCCTCCACTTCCTCAGCTTTGTATTTCACACTCTCCTACTTTTTTGGACCCAGGAAATCCAGCAAAGACTTGAAAACACCATGGAATTTAGCCCAAGTCTGGCAAATTTTACCAAGCAGAAATGAAACTGATCTAATCTAAACTGTCATGTGTGTGACCCACAGGTGGGACATATTCTCAAAGTTCCTTTCCACCCGGCAGAGCAAGTCCAAGAGACAGAGGGAGACAAGGCTTCTGCTCAGGTCCTGAGTTAGGAAAGGCTATAAAAGTTGAAGAAATACTTAGCGAAGTGCATGTAATGTAAAGTCTGTGTAACCGAATACTAGAAATCCTCAGTAGTCATAAGATTCCTTGGTCTAAAGAATTTGGCCAGGTGGGGACATGTGTTTGTTCTCATGCTTTGAGATTAAAGTGTTCCCTGACTTTACTGGAAATGATGCCTGGTTTGGATATGAGTGGAACTTCCTTGAAACTTTACGTGAAGTACAGACATAAGGTCTCAGATGTTTATTGTTTTTCTTTCCTTTTCTTCTGGTCTGCATTAGAAGCTGAGATTTTGTTGCATCCAGGGAGAGGCTGGTCCTGAATTTGGAAGAATTAGAAATCTGACCAAAAAATCTGTTTTGGTGCAATTCCCACAAGATTCAGAACCTGGAGAGGTAGATAAATTTGGCTGAGTTTGAAATAAACATCTCCAAAATCCCAGGCTTGTTTCCAAACAGAAATGGAGCTTGAGGTCTGCACTCAAGTTTTGCCAGTTGCTAAGATGCTGAGAAGCCCCTTGTTGAAACTGGATTATATAACTGATATTCTTGCCATCATGGAAATGGATCTACGCACAAATTTCATTCCTGTCTTCTTCTGTAAGCCCAGCTGCCAAGGAGGAAAGGTTACACTCTCCCCTTCCCCTGACAGAGTGTTTGGTGTTGTCACTTGAAGACGGCCAGTGTTTGATAATATCAGTGTGGAAAATCTGATACTGCTTCAGCCCTGGATGTAGGTCGGAGAAAGGAACTTTTGTTATTGGACTGTGACTTTCAAGACTCAGCAATGGATCAGGATATGGCGCTGAGCACATTCCTAGGCTTCCCAGCTTTAGACTCAGACACACGGGAATTACATGTGTTAACAGAAAACTAAAAGTAAATCAAACGAGACATCGCTGAGCCAGGGGCTGTCTTTCCTTAGCCAGAGGGAGCACACAGTGTCCCCTGCAAGCCATCCCAGCTGCCAAGGCGCACCTACACGCCCGTACGACCACCGGCTTCTCCATTCTCAGAGCAAGGCAGCAGCGTGAAATCACCGGCACCCACGCGGAAGCAAGGTAAGATTTGGCATCCATATTTAACACCATTAGAGCCCCTGAATTCAGAGGTCTTTTCATTTCAACCCCAGAATCCGAGGTTATCCGCTCCCACACCACCTGGGTAAGGATGCTGGGCACACTCAGTACCATTCTTAGGTGTAGGGTCTCATTAGCTTGCAATGTTATTTTGTAACCTACAGCTCTACGAGAAGTCATGTGCCCTGATCATACAACACTTTGTGATCATTTGACCTCTGCCTGAGGAAGACACTCTAGAGACCTAGACCACCTGCTTCAGGAAAAGAGGTTTTTGAGCTCTGAGAGTCATCCTCTTCCCTACCCAGGTGAGTGGGGATGGTGTGACCATACACTCCAGGTTCCGCATGTGGTTAGCAATCAACCATGGAGAACTGGACTTCTTTTATTTCATTGTTTGGACAAACAAACTTTTCATCTTTACTCAGCTGTAGTCTGGAAGCTACTTAATGTAGCATAATTTCAGAAAACTGAAAAAGAGAAAGTGAATTGGAAATGACCATTCCATTATGTCCATCCATAGAACAGGAAAGTTTAAACATAATAAATGCAAAATATAGGTGTAATAAGAGTTAGGAAAATATTTCTTGATGTTTTCATTCACTTTTTTGAGTATCTTCAAAAACCTTAAATGTCTTATACAAAGACAGACAAAAGAATAAAATGGCACCTTTCTAAGGTAAGTTGTGACATAGCCTTTGTGATTAAAGTCCCTTAGCTGAAATGTGAACTAGCAAAATGTCTCACAGGGGTCTTCATACTCAGTTCCCAAATGACAGCCAGATAGAACTCAACTGATCAGAAACCCACTAATGGATGTAGTTAATGTGCAACAAGAAAAAAAATTAACAATATTCAATTGATCAAAAAATGCAAAAATAAAGAAAAGAAAAATCTATGTTTTGACCCACTCAGGGGACCCAAGGGAGATTGTCGCGAATGGGGTCCCAAAGGTAAAGAACACACATGTGCAAAACTTCAGCAACCACAGCCAGAAGCCTGGAGCAGAGCAGGAGCACAAGAGCCACCTGTGTCTTCAATATATAATTCTCACACGGGTTGTTACCCCGTGTTTACATTCCTACACAGTGCTGTAACCAGCGCATGCCTGTTTACCTACACTAAGTCATGGTTCCACGACTGTATCCCACTGCTCACCTGCACTAGACAAACAAGGTCACGTCTTCAGGTGTCCTTAGATGTCCCTGAGCTTTGGAACAGTCTGAGTCATTCCCCACACTGTGAGGAGCATTGAAAGCCAGCGGTAAGTGTTTGAAAGCAGAGTTTTCTCAGCCAGGTGGGGTGGGGAGTGGGGCTGCAGGTCCAGCAGGCAGACACTTTGCCAGCACCACTCTGGCTTCATTTTCACTGCCTGACTCTGGAACCATCCTCGGCCACTGCTCCTGATTGCCCCCTATTTGACCTTTTGCCCTTGGCTGCAGGGGGCCTGCCCCTCTCCTCAGGACTCCTACACACCTGCGGGTGGCACCTGCACTCACTGGGGGGTCTCCCGCTCTCTGCTGGGCTGCATGCAGCCAGGACGCTCTGCTTGGCTTACCTGAGCATCTTCTATGAACTCTGGCTGGGGGTCTGAGTCTCTAAAGTGGCTCTGCTACAAATCCACAGTGTTCTGTTAGTGACTCCCCCACTGCACCAGTTGAGGGCGGCAGGCTGAGGAGGGGCCCACAGGAGCAGCTGTCACCCCTCTCATGAGTCAGGAGAGGGCTTTTTCATGTGGTACTGGGGGCTGAACTCAGGGTCTTTATGCAGAGCTATAACCCCAGGGCTGTTCTACTTTTTAGGGTCTCGCTAAGTCATTAAGTAAGGCAGGCTAGGTGCACCTACAATCCTCCTGCTTCAGCCTCCTAGAGTACTGGGATTAGAGGCATGGGCCACCATGCTTGGCCAGGAGAGGACTTTTCTTTCCAGTTCATTTGTGAATTTTCCTTCTCCCCAGACTCCTGGAGAAAAGGCAGCATTAAGATTCCTAAAACAGCATTTGCACCAAGGACCATCAACCAGGAGTCAAACTGGAGCCCATCACACTGGCTGAGTAATCTGCTGCGCAGTGGAGCCCCAGGGGACTGGGTGGCATTGGAAGGAGTGAGCCAGGGAGGTCTGTGTGCAAGGAGAGGGCTAGAGCTGCTCAGGGCTCCCTGAGAGGGAGCCGTCAATCAAGGGGGACAGGGTGCTGCTGGGCTGGTGACTGCATTTCCTGTAATTGTACAGGACCATGTCCATGGGCGTGAGAATGCCAGCATCAAGGAGCGGAGGTCTCGGTGAGAACTCTGGGTCCTTTCCACAGCTCCCGGAGTGACCCCTTCCGGGAGGCTGCAGCTGCTGCTTCAGAGCCAGCGCCCTCTCCCTGCCACACATTGGGCGGCTGCACTGGCTTCTGACAGTTTCTTGCTGTAAACGTGTGTTGCTAATCCATCAGAGCGCCCCCTCGGCGTCGGCTGACCCTGACCCTAACCCAAAGCACCTTCTAAGTGAGGTGCCTCCACAAACTCTCATCATATCTGGTCCCCGTTTGTCTCTCCGATTTGGATTCCCAAGGGTTGCAGAGTGCCTCTGTGAACCCCAGAGCTGCCCTGCAGGGACACTAAACACTTCTCTAACGATGACAGCTTTTCAGTGCCTTGTAGAAAACTTCGATGTTGACCACCAATACTTCTTCTGTATTGTGTTGATTTGATGAGAATATGTGGTTGCCTTATTTGAAATGTTCCATATTCTACATCACGTGTAGAGGACATAAAATGGTTCAGAATCTGCACTAGAACTAATTGTTTAGAAATATTAAGGTGTTATGTGCATAAGCCACTTCAAGGGAAAGAGAAATTGTCTAAATCCAACTTCTTACAAATACGCTGGTGTTGCCTCGACAAATCCAACTGACCAACAAGCGTTTGCCTGTCATTTAAACCCTCTGATTCATAATTTATGAACCTCTGGTAAAGAGATATTATTACTGATCTCAGAGTCTGCTGACATGGTAATACAGGTTGACACTTATCTTGTCATTTTTTCTCAAAATCTTTTTTATCTCGGCCAAACAGAGGAGTAGAGGGAGCTGCTCTGCTGGACGGAAGGACAGCCCCCCACGCGGCTGAGGAGCTGGCATAGAAACCAGGCTCTGTGCTCCTCTCCCCTCACCAAACCAGCCAGCTCTTCAGGAGCCCACACTCAGAGGCTTTTGCAGGAGCACTTCTTCTACTGACTTCCTCAACCTATAGCAAAGAACCATCCACAGCTGCCTGACTAGCCATGGCTCATTGTCTGTATCACAGCAGGACGCTTCAGAGGGGTCGGTTTGCAAACAAGCGTGCCTACCCAGGGAAGATGGATGGAGACATAAAGCCAAATGGACCCGCCCGGCCTCCGTAAATGAGCTCATTCTACTTGGAGACAGCAGGGGTTTTGTTCAGATCCACCCAAGACTTGCTTAGCTGTTAGTTTGTCCTGGTTAATTAATGTCCCCATGGCTACCTGCCTGACCCGGACAGACGAGTCTCTTCCACTATCCGTCAGGACGGGGGAAGGCGCTTCAGGAAAGGAGGCTTCCTTTGCACACCACATCCACGCACCTGAGCAGCCACCCACAAGGGAGACCTGGGCCCCTTGGATCTGGATAATGAAGCCAACTCCAGATTCTACACTTCTCCAAGTGACTGGCATTGTCGGATTTCAGAAAATTGAATTCGGCTTTATGAAACATATGTTTAAAAGCTGTACACTTTCAATAATTATGCTATAACATCCCTGTTTTTATGCAAAGCTAACTAGATATTGTCATATTAAAATAGCAAATCCAATTCATTTCTTATGAAACACATGTTTAAAAAAAATAAAAGGAACACTTTAATTATTTCAGGAGTGTTCGGCCAGCTCGCCAGCCAACTGCATATTGCATTTGTTTAAAACTCAATCATGCAAAATGAAGACTCGATTTGAAAAATTTTAATAAAGATAACCAGCCTATCATGCTATCATTTGAATGCTAATCGGCACTCCCATTCAGCGAGGGAGACGGTGTCAACTTGGCTGGAGGCTCTTTATTCTGCAATAAAAACATTTACATTCTAATGATTTTATTAAAGCGCCGGAGCTGTCAGGAGCCCCAGATGACTCTGGGCAAACTCTATCAGTTATCAACTCATATTGCCTTTATCAAAACCACCCAGTGGTGAGCCCACCGCAGCAATGAGCCGTCCGCGGCACATGGAGAGGGTATTTAATCATTTCTTCTGCAGCATTGTTCTACTTACAGAGCATAAATAAGAGCTTCAAATAACCCCAGAGTGCTCCTGACAGTGGAGCAGAGTGCCAGTCCTATTCATCCTCTCCGCCTTCTTCGGGAGTCATTCTCTCACTCCCGCCCCGCCTCTTATTTTGTTGCTGTCACATAATTTTTTTCTTCTTCTTTTTTATCCACTGCCCCATCATCATCCAACATCCCTGGTTTCATCTTCACCCTGAGCGTGGGGCGAGGCAGAGCAGTGACCCTGCTGGTGGCGTAGCAGTGAAAGGGTGGCCTCTGGGGACAGGAAGTGGGGACGCCAGGGGACAGGGACCTTTGGGGGGGCTTCAGTCTTTGTGTTTGTCACAGGGCAGTGACCACTGGAGAGGGGGCGGGAGGAGGGCAAGGCTGCCTTTCTTTCTTTTCACCTCTCTGGCTGAAAAGGAAACATTCAACGTGAAGTTTGGGTCAGTAGGGAAGACCACTGGCATTCGCTTGAAAAATTAGCCTCCTCTCTCTTTTGTTCCACCCTTCCTGAAGCAAAGCAGGAAATTCTGAATGAAGGCAGGGAAACCTTTCTGGAGGGCCGGGTACCTGGAGGCCTTTGGCAGAGTTGTGCAGGAACAGCCCCTGCTCTGCCACACTTCGGAAACGAGACTCTTCAGTTTGATGGAAGCACGTCTCTTACGTACCATTTGTCTCTTTTATCTTCAGGTGTCTCTGGGAATCTTCTTAGCCCGTAGGACTCCCTTGCCCAGCCTGAGGCAGTGCCGGAGCATGGAGGTGGGAGGTGAAGGTGGCACCCAGGATGCCTAAGGCCCTGTCCTGGTGGGCAGTGGCAGCTTGGGCGATGCATTTGATTCACATTCACTGCTGACTTTAATCCACCGTCCCAAAACTACTGCATGATGCTGCATTAGTTTCAAAGCCAGGAGGAACCTCACAGCTTCCTGGGGGTCTGGGCTCGGACCCATGCAGCCCTTCCATCTAACTAGAGCCGCCTTACAAGTCAACGGAGAAAAACCTGTTAATGAAACTCCAAATCCGGCAAAACCCAGCCAGAGGCCTGCATCATGCCTAGGCAGTGTCTCTGGGTAAACTCTGCAGATAAAGCATTGTGCCCGGACTTGAAAGTCAGAACTTCCTGCCTTGGGGCCGCCCAGAGTCCCACTCCTCTTCTCCGTACCTGGTCCAAAGGGCCCAGGTCACACCAAGAGCTCACGTGGAGCCAGCCCGTCAGTATGGACATACCTGTCATCTACATGGACTGACACCCAGGCCAGTCACAGTCAAGGACTGAAAGTGGTGCATGCTGGCATCTGAGACCCAGGTGCGCAGGTAGGAAGAGCCACCAACCTGTAGCCTCCGTCATCCAGCCTGGGAAAGAACTGTCCAGACAGAGCTGGTAGCTTTCAACCACTGCAGAGAGAGCCTTGGACACAGGACAGCTTGTGTCTGTCCGCTGGTGTCCCACAGATGTGGTCATCAGGGAAGACTGGGTGTGTGATGCCCCAAAAATGGTCGTCAAAGTGAGTTTAACCAGCAAGGGCAACTCTGCCAGGAGCGTGCGCCAGAGCCCTGTGTGAGGCCTCCATGGCGCCCAGAAAATATTCACAAAGGCTTCGCAGATACCTCTGCCTCCATTCTAATCTTGACTTTAAAAGAAGGTAGGAGAATCAACAGGGACAAAAAGCAAACAAAAACGCTGTCACCAAAATACTTTCCAAAAGCATATCCTCCCAGGGGCTGGAGGATGGGGGGCCCCCCGAAAGAGCGGCAGGACAGAGGGGATGTTGGGCAGGCACTGTGCTTGGTGCTCAGGGCTCCGCGACCATGTGCAGCCCCTCTGCCTGCCTCAGCCCCCCTCCCCGCTCTGCCACAAGGATGACTGAGCTCACCAGAGGTGTGATGTCCAGCCGGGTATCAGTGGGGAAAGGAAGCCGCCTTCCAGAGCACAAGGTGTCATAAAGCTAAGAGGCCTCAGCTTCGCTGAGACGGCCACGCTGAACTCTGCCCCGGCTCCCAGCCCAGCTGTTGTGTGTTCACCCTGCTGCTCGCCCTACTCCTTGGAGTGCAGCCCAGCCAGGCCGGGAGGAGCCCAGGAAGGGACCTAGCATGTAGCAGTGCTGGGGGGCTGGGCCCTGTTCCTCTCTGCTGCTACCGCAGTGCAGATGGCCAGCAGAGGAATGTCACCCAGGCCGTGCGGGCTGCCGATGACAGAGCTGACAAGGGACAATTAAAAACACAGTAAATGTCTAAATTTATAAAAAACACCATAAAAGACACATTGCCTCAAATGTCCCCCATTATCTTCCCACTTGCTTTGAACTCACCCCACCATTCTTAGCCCTGTTGGGAGGAGACCTGGAGTCCTCTGTCCAGGGCTGTGGTGTGTTAACCAACGGGCACCTCGTGACTCGGGCTGAACTGAGTCAGCGCAGTGCTGGGTGCCGAGGGCCCACCTGAGCATGGCTGCCCACAGCCCGCGAGCAGAGCCGGAGGGAAGATGGCCTGTCCTACTGGTTCTCCTGGTACAAACTCAGCTGTTCTCATCTGCAGAGGAGCGAGGGGCCTTGCCCAAGACTGTCTGCGGCTCTCTGTGGCTCTTCACCTTGAGCATCACTCCCTGGCGCCAACGCAGATCCCTCAGCTGCTGGCACAGACCCGTCACCCTGCTGTGCGGACTTTCTGGGAAGACCTTTGGGGCTTCCCAGTGCAGATCTGTGATATAGGCTTTCATGAGACATTGTCCTGGTCTCTAGGCCTCCAGCTGGACTCGTGCAAGACATCGCAGTGGGACCCAGGCCCTCAGCTGGAGTCTCTGAGTCTCTAGTGCATGAACGGTTCTCTTCCATTCTTATACATTTGACCTTTTGGATGAATATTGTAAAATAATCCTGTAAATTACGTGTCCTATATAAAATCTATTCCCTCGCAAACCCCAAACAAGAGTTTTCACCAGATGTGAGGAAAAATATGGTGTAGACTGCTGTCACACACACCCAACAGAAAGGCAGCTCACAAAAACACAAGCTGCATCCTCGCCCCCTGTGCCCACCTGATCTGATGACACTACACAGCTTGCGGCTCTTCCTCAAAGTCAAAATGACAGACGAAGGTTAATGCTTTGAGTCCATCCAGGACATCAAGGCAGCCACGGCAGTGTAGCTAAAGACGGTCAGGACAGAGGACCCCAGAGCTGCTTCACAAATTGGCAAGAACAGCGGGCGGGACAAGGGTGTTCCAAGTGAGGGAGAGGACCCTGAGGGGAGTTGATGGCAATGTGTCTTTTACGGTAATTATTAAAATTTTACTGTCCTTTTTAGTCACACTTACATCTGTCACTGTCTGGGTGGATCCACAGGAGACCTGCTCCCTGACTCCCCTTGTCCTAGCAGGCCCTGGACTTGGGCTCTGTCACCCAGCACAGAGAAGCCATCCTGACGGCTGGGTTTCCACTTGTGGCCTTCCTCCGTGAGCCTCAGCAGTGTGGCCCACCTTCAGGGATGGGACTCCTCGCTCATGGGCCAGGCTGGGGTGGAGTTTCCCTTCAGGACCTGCTTCAGAGAGGTCTTGGGAGTTGGGCTCTTTTCCATGCTGTTTTCCTGTGGCAAACAGGCCTGCATCCTCCCCTGGGAGACAAAGGTGCTGCAAAAGCAGCCCTGACTTGAGGTGAGCTGGCAGGAGGTCCCAGTGTCTGATTACCTTCAGGACTGTGACCCCTGAGCCCTCTGGCCTTGTGCCCTGTTAATGGTCATAAATCACCAAGGAAGTAAACCCTGTGACCCAGCAGCCACTGGCAGATGGGGTCTATTGGTGTCGCTTTATGACCACCTACTATTTTGGTATCTTTTCCGAAATCTCACTCTTTTTTTTTTTTTATATAGCTTGACTTTGGGTCTGGTCTTTTATTACTTTAAAAATATTGCTTTGCCTATGTCAAGACAAAAGATAAATATCTATGCCTAGTCAATTTGTTATTTGTATATTTCCTTCAAAGAGTCAAATATCATATCACACTGAAAACAGATTTCCAGGCTCGTGCTGAAATGGTATTTGAATATTATAGTATTATGCATTTATACATCTGCGTGGGATGGCTCTGAGCTTGCACAGGCTGCCCCTGGCTCCTCCCCGGGGTGGGAGCTGGAGTGGAGAGAGGTGGAAGAATGCTCTCTCCTCTTCGGCCAGCAAGGGGGCTATGGAGGCTTGGGATCCACTCCAGTGTTTAGTCTGTTTTGAAATTCTTGTTGTTAGATAAAGACAAAGCAAAAGCCATCCTAGACACAGGCTAGAGTGCATATCTCCACAGGGCACAAAATTCTGTGAGTACAGGTGCTGAGAGAGGGTCTGCCGCCTGTGCCTGGTCTGTGTTCTGCTTACCTGCCTTCCACCCATGCATCCCTCTGCCTTTCCTTCCACAGACATCTCACGTGCACACTTGTCCATCTAGCTGTGTGTCCACCTTTTTATTGATGTCTTCCTTTCTCTGTATAAGTCCATCTTCATTTCATGATGCTGAGGATTGAACCCAGTACTTCAGGGTTTCACCCCTGCCAAGAAAGTGCCTTACCACAGAGCAACACCCCAGCTGCTGAGTTTTTCTTTCAAGTTTTCAGCTGGTTGGGCAAGCACTACCAGACAACGAGGTACAATTTCCTTTCCTGAAAGTCATCAGGGCCAGATGTTGGCCACCTGCAAGTGGCCTGAGGGCCCCGTCTAAACTGACGTTTGTTTCAGTAACTGGTTACTGTAGCCCAACCAGAAGGACACATTGCTAGCACCTACCTCAAACCCAGAGGCCAGCTGATGCTGGGATTTCCAGGGGGTAAGTACGTATTGCAACAGAAGTGGCAGGAAGGGGGACATGCCCAGGTGACTGGATGTGTGTCTCTCCTAGCAAGTAGGCAGCTATTGAAACAGATGCTTGGGGCATCCAGAGAGGGAAGATGTAAATAAAGGGCTCCATGAGCACACAGCAAGGTGAGCTTTGGGCCTCAATCCCATCTACAGTTTCTGTATGTTTTGACCAAAAATCTCCCAAGCTGAGTAATTTGTATTGTCATTAGCCATAATTCTAGAAGGTCAAGGGTCTGCAGTGACTTGGCAGTTCCTATGCTCATAAGCAGTGCTAGTGTGATCTTGTTACCCTTCGCTGGTTGCCCCGGCCCTGAGTCTCTGCCCAGAATGTGCAGGGCAGCAGTGCCCTGAGGACCTCATTTAGAAACAGCCCACAGAGCCACCTGTCCCTGTGCAGGATGTGGGGTCACCCTGCATGTGGGGATCTTGCCAGCCTTGGAAATGTTCTAAAAGAGGAGTGGATACCTCATTGCTAAGCCTGCGGCTGCATTTGGTTGCTGGTGGCCCAAGATCATCCAGGTTCTAAGGCTGCTCTAGAAGCACCAGTGTGAATCAGCAGCACGGATAGATTCTGCCTTCGCTGACCGCCAACCATACACCCACCACACAGGTGCTTGAGTCCAGGGAGAGGCGCTGAGCCTGACGAGAGCCCTGCTGGGTGTTGGCTTCCTGCTGGTGGGGAAAGAGTTAAACTATGGGAAAAGCATTGTTTCAGAATAGGACTCCAATGTTACCCAGAAGAAACAGATCCATTTGTATAGGTGAAACGGGAGCAGGGGTGTGAATGCGGAGCCAGAGGCAGTGAGGAGGAAGTGGAGTCTGCTGTTCCAAGGATGAGGCTGCAAAGGGGGTGAGTGTACAAATAACAGAGAGCACCACTGAGCCCAGCAGTGACACTGATGGCTGCATCAAGCCATGGGCCACACCCAGGTCAAGGAGGCTGGACCATCTCCAGATGTTCATGCAGACAACACCATGACTGAAGACAAGGCAGGCCAGAGTACATGTGGGGCAGATGGACATGGGACAGCTGTTAAGAGGACAAGTACAATGACTCTGGGGAGCCTGGATGTAGTAGCTCATGACTGTAATCCCAACATTCAGAGACTGAGACAAGAGGATCCCAAATTAGAGCCCCTGCTGGGGGCTTAGTAACTTTGAGAGACCCTGTTATGGTTTGTGTTTGGATATCCCCCCATACTTCATGCGGTCATGGAGGTGGCTGAATCTAGGGATTGCAGTTAATTCACTGTCTAATGCTGGGTGAGTGCTGCACCTGCCCAGGTGCAGGCAGATGGCACACAGTAGCAGGGAGGGAAGGAGGCGTGCTTTTCCTTTTTGTTCTTGTCATCTTTGGTACCTGCTACAGCCATGAACAGCTGCCCTTTTGCCATGCCCCCCTGCCTTGGAGCCAGCTGATTATGGACTGAAACTTCTACAAATTGTGAGCTAAATAAACCTTTCTTTCCTTAATTTTGGGCATTGAGTATTTTGTCCCAGCAATGAGAGAAAAGTAAACAAGACAGACCCTGTCTTGAAATAAAAAAAAGAGTTGGAGATGTAGCACAGTGTGAAAGTCCTGGCTTCAATCCCCAGGGCTACAAAAACAGGCACAGTGTGAAAACCAATAGTCAGTTCAATGCAGTACCTCCCAGAGGGTCTGAGGCCTTGGCCACCTGGGCTGCCTCATCATCCAGCACGGGGCTGCAGCTCTCTGCTGGGACGGGAGCCACTGGAGGCCCTGTGACACCACCCTAGAGAGATCATGGAGTCCTTGGAAACCTCAAGATGCTCACAAAGGGGTTGTGTGGAAGGTTCTGCCACCCCAGAAGAAGGGATACCCAAGACAGAGAGTGGGGTGGTGGCCAGTGTTGGGGCAGCCTGTCTCCTTCCTGAGGACCCATGCTCAGAGCACTCGGAGACATCGCTGTCACACCAGAGTCGCAGATGTGCTGCAGGTGGGCATCAGGGAAGCCGCAGAGGGGGATCCAGTCCCTAACTGCCTCCCCCAGAGTCAGGATGCAGGGCAGAGCTGAATCTGACCTCTGTGGATCTGGAGGACCCTTAGCCTGCTGTGTGATGTGTGGTCCTGGCCACACTTTATCGAGGTGGTTTTTAATGTTGCTGCTGTAGCGTGTTTTCTATAAAAACAATGGTGCCAGGTTACACAACTATAACAGATCTTTGTTGTTTTGGGGGTTTGCTTTTTTCCATTTTTTTTTCTTTCTACTTTTTTAATGGCCTGTGCTAGATGTCTCTATAATTTGGTTGAGATGACTACAGAACTTGGAGAAACTGTCACTGCTATTCTTGGTCTTTTCATATAAATAAATATGGATAGAGGTATGTATATATATGCATGCATCTAATTTGAATTTTTTGAAAATATAACTGTGCTGGTAACTTTGGAGAAGGCAACCTGGTTTACCGTGTTTAGTTGGCATTTTGGGGGAATTAGCAGATACTCTGATGTAGAAACGTTACTCTTAATCATTTCCATGTATCAAAGGGTAACACCTGTATTAGGTATGGAAGGGCTTCTCTGCATGGGTTTGACTACAGGAACTAACACAGACTTCTCTCCAAAGTGGAGCAAGGGAAGGGACAGGGCTTTGGTCGGGAAGAGCTGCACCCTGGCTGGGCTGGGAGAGGCGTGTGTGGTCTGGACACTGCTCTTCTGGAGCTGGAAGGAACTTCCTGGGGCTGCAGGCCTGGCTGCTCCTGCTCAGCAAATCTCCACACGTTCTTATGCACCTCCACAGTCCCTGCAGCATTGGTACCAGGAGGTTCGCCCACCGCCCCTCCCTGGCTCTCACCTCACCTGAGAGTTTCCATGCTTCCCACCTCCTCGAGCAGGCGCCACTGTTGGAAACAGGCCGAGGTGAAATGGTCGAGGGTCCCTTGTCCCTGCCTGTTTCCCAAAGTTCGCATCATTTGGTACCTGAAGTCCATATCAATGGTGACTTGCTGACTTAAATCTTCAAATTAGCATCCCTAAGTCATTAGCAACTGAAAACCCTGCCACATTTCCCATCCACTTTGAGTGCAGGTGTCCCTGGCTGTTTCTTGCCTGTGTGCTGGAGTTGCTGTGGGTGTCTGTCACCTTCACTGCATGCACTCCGAGCTGGCCCCCTGTCCCTGATCCGTCCCTGTGGTCGGGCAGTGACCCACACCACCATCAGCTGGAGGGCATCAGACACAACCGCTGATGCCTGCCCACTGGCCCCACCTGCTATTCAAATGAAGACACTGACAAACAAGAGCACATTTCTGTAATGTGAGGTAAATGTCAGAATGAGAAAAAAATGTCTTATGCACATGAATAATAGAGGGGAAGCTTCAAAAGCAGCATAAATCATTATTTTGGCAGGTAATTTTTTATATCTTTCTGCAGTATCATTTTTCTATTGATAAATTTATCAGTGTAAAATATAGACTATTTTTATGAAATGAATACATATGAATTTAAAACAAGGTACAATTATGAGACCATGGCATCACATGAGCAATTCCAGGAGGGAGTTGAGATGGCACCCTTCCTTCGATTTACAGGAGTTTATTATTTTTGCAAAAAATAAAAATTACTTTAGGACTTAGATCCTTTGAATATCTTAAGCTGTATGATAATTTTGCATGGACAAAAAAGAAATCATTTGCAGTTGTTTCTTTGTGAGGATCCGATTTTTTCAGGTTGGTGAATCAGTGAGAAAAATGAGTGACCATCGTGGGACCACAGCTGAGTACCAGATGCCCTGGAGCACCCAGAGGAGGTTTGGCCCAGTGCTCCCCTCCCCCCTGCCCTTCCTTTCCCCTTCGCAAGGACCCTTGTCAGGAGCCCCCTCCTTGAGCATCTCAGCAGCCACGAGGTCTTTCTGATCACTTCCTCCTGATCAGCCTGCACATGCGTGCAGACATGCATACGTGTGCAGTGTTGTGTATGTGCGTGCAGTTCGCACATGCTCCTGTGGTATGGCTAGTAAGTCTACATGTTCTCATCCATAGTGCGTGTGCACATGTGTAAATGGCTCAGGCGAAGCACAGATGCCTTGTATGCAATGTGAATGTGACCAAGGATACACTCATGTGTGCACGCATGTGGCTTGTACCAGTGTGCGCACCCAGGTGTGTTTGTGCCTGTGCATGTGCTGTGTCCATGTGCAGGTGTGAGTAGTGTACACTTGTGTGTGTTTGTGGTCTGCCTCTGCTGTGGTTGTGCTCACCTTTGGAGCTCCCTGAGAAGTCTTTTCTGAAGCCAACCTGGTCATGTCAGACACTGTCGGTCCAGGCTTACGGCCCCTCACTGCCCCTCGCCGGGACCCGCAAAGCCTGTCTGGGTCCTTGGCCTCACCGCTCTCTCTGTGATGTGGGTTGTGCCCATTGACTGGGGCTCAGAGCCTCCCACTCGCAGGCATTCTGAATTCAGAAAGTTGTGCTTCTCCCACATATTGCAAAGCTGCGCCCAGAGTCATGCTTTAGCAAAGCACATCCTTCACCTGCCTCCCCACGCCCAGCCCTCTCCACCCACGGACACTCTGGGTTCTGGGTTCACTTCCCCTGCTGCTCCAAGACAGCCTCCTCTGACCTGCAGGAGACAGGTCCTTCCGGAGCGGCCCAGGGACTCCACATGTAGCTGAGCCAGGCGGGATGTCGAAATAGGTTGGGTGGCAGCGATACGTTCAAATACGATTGCTCTCCGTGCTGTATAAGTCCCAGCTGATGATGTAGCTGCAATTAATAAATGGGGATTAATTGAAGCAGTACAAAATGACAGATATTCTGGTCACAGGGATCTAAAATAGAATCTAAGTGTTTGACCCAAATCACGTTACAGTCAGTGCAGGAGAGACAGTGACAGGACTTCCTGCTGGGCTGTTGGGCAGAGTGACAGGAGTGCACTGCCTCTGTGTGCCTGCATTCGGTCCCCTTTCTAGAGCCAGCCATGACCAGCACCGTCCGATGTGCTTGGAGCGGTGACTTAAGCAGGGCCACTCAGAGAAGCAGCTCGTGTGACGCCTGGGCCCTGGGCCGCCTGCATGACCCTGCTGGGCACTTGAGACCACCTGTGAAGTGTGCACAGTGACACACAGTGTGGCTCCTGCAGACGCGGCGCGAGGCCTGGGGGAAGGCTGTGGGGTGAACACCGCTGCTGCCTGCGGCCGTGGAAGAGGAAGGGTTTGCAGCAATAGAAGGACACGTGTGGGCCGGAAACAGGAACCACAGGACTTGGCAATACTGGGAGTCTCTGGGCCCCCGCAGTAAAGGCCTGGACCCTGTCGCCTGCCCCCTGCCGCCTGCCTAGGACCTCCCTGCAGCAGCGTTTGGGAGTCGGCGCTCTTCCCTTCCTCTCCCATGCTCCTATTTCACTTGCGCTCCCCTCCCCCATGCATGTGTTATGAGAATGAACACGTTCCCAATTGATCACAGGTGTCACATCTGACATTCACGGACATTTAAGTTCCACCGGAAATATTCAATATTTAAAATGGAAAACTCTTTCTACACCTGCCGTGTCGTCAGAGATCAGGGAATGGGAGATTCATTCTTCGGCGACAGTCCAGCAGGACTTGCCACCCATCTTGGGCCCATCTCTGGGCACACTGCTGGGCAGTCCCTGCAGGCCGCCCTGCTGGCCACCGTCTGACAGAGGCCCTGGCACACAGAGCACACCGGGTAATGGATGGAGACGGGCGCCGGGAAATGCCACCCCAGACAGCAGGAGCGCGGCTGGGTCATGACAGTGAGGCTAATTCGTTATGGGGTGGGTACCCAGGGGCCCGAGTGACAGATAAAGATGAGGCCCGGAGGGCCTAGGGCGCATGCGAGGAGGGCAGGAGACGGCCAGCTGCTGGCTGATCCGCATCCGCGGAAAGACAGGCGGTGACAAGCAGCAGAGGTGTGAAGGCTGCTGGGACTTGCTGAGGGCAGAGAAATCCTCCGTGGACGGCTCTGGGCCCTCGGAGAGCCGGGACACTCCCGGGGCTGTGCACTGTCCCGCGTGGCCTCCGTGACCCTAAACACGCGGCAGCTCCCTGCCCCTGGGGCATTGTTTCTGGAAGTCTCCACGAGTTCTACACCACATTCTGAGTGTCTCCAGTCACTGCCATTAGCAGAGCCATCGAAGCCATGGTGGCCCCCTGGCTACCGGCATGTGCCAAGGATGCTTGGAAGCTGGGAACAGCCCGGTGCAATCCCTCCGCCCGCTGCCCCGTTTCTCGAAGGGCTGACAGGACAGTGCGAACACGCTTCACTGTGACCCGGTCTCACGCTCCAGCACCGCCTGCAGCAGCCTGAGCCTCCGTCGGGCGGTGGCGCATTAGCAAGGCTGGGCCCAGCAGCCTGTCGGCCTGGCTCTCCAGCCTCGGCTGCTGCTGCTGTTGTCCTTAGTTTGCAACACTGGGAGCTGGGCCCGGGGCCTTCAAGGTGGGCTACATCCCCTGCCCTTTTTTAGACAGGGTCTCTCTAAATCACTAGATCGCCCAGGCTAGGCTGAAATTTGCAGTCCTCTTGACTCAGCCTCCCAGAGTGCTGGGATTTCAGGGATGTACCGCCATGCCCAGCAGAAAGCTGTCTTGAGTCTTCTTTCTAACCCCCTTTCTCTCCCTCCACTGCTTGATCCCTTCCAGTCTTTGAGAAAGATCTATCTGCTTCCTTCCTATTATGAGTCTTTTATTTTACTCCTCAATGCAGCTGTGCTTTGGATTCTCATATATGGGAAACCACGTGACACTGAGGTCTGTGTGTCTGATTGTCTCACTTAACGTGATGGTCCCAAGGTGCATCCGTTTTCCTACGGGTGACTCAAGGTTATGATTTTTAATGCAAGAATAAAATGTCATAAAATAATAGAGACTTTTAATAGTTAATACACTGTGTATTGTAATCTTAAAAGAGGTTACTCTGAGTACAAGCAGGCCAGCGGTGCCGCGGTCCGGTGGGTGTCTGCAGATGGCCTCCCTGTTGGCCTGTCACCTTCTCCCTCGCGAGCCTTCCTTCCCACCACTCTTTCCCATGCTGCCTCTTAGTCCAGAGCGTGATAAAGACAGCAGCGTCGCTCGCAGCTGCTTGGCCTCGCAGTGCTCCTGAGGCGATGCCAGGGCCAGGAATCCAGGTGCGCACTGCTCTGCACACACTGGGCGCTGGGGTGGGCCGTGAGTGAGCCCCGCGTCTGGGGGATCTGCCCCTAGGAACTCGCCACGGTCCCCAGCTGCACATCCCTCCCCAGCCTCCTCACCCACCTGCATGGTCACCTCCAGCCACAGTGCTGATGCCCCAGTAGCGCCTTGTGAAAGAGAACAACACACAGAGAAGCCAGAAGAGCCCGGCCCTGCAGCCCCCAGCTCCTGACTCGGTGGTTCCTGCTGCCCTGGGGCTCTGTGACAGCTCTGGAACTCCTGTCCTGCAGAGTCTCAGGCTCCCTGACCCTTCCTGCTTCCACTTCGGGAGAACTTAGACTTTCTCCTTAATTCTAGTTCCAGCTTCTCCTTGGTGGTCGTGGCCATGCGCATCAGCCTGCAGCTGGAGCCACTGATGCTCCCAGGTCTCTGGATGAGCCCCACTCTCCCAGGAGCAGCTTCCCTGTGCCCTGCCTCATCACTAAGATCCACGTCTCACAAACCGGCCCTGGGCTCCAGAGTGGCTCAGCATGCTCATCTCCAGCCTGCTGGGCCCAGTCCTGGCCACAGAGGCTGTAACAGTGCTCACACTTGAGAGGCCATTGCGGAGGATGCCTAGACACCTCCAGCTTCTCCAGGGGGCTCTTGGTCTCCTTGGAGAAAGTACCTTCCGGCCTACCCTTTAATAGGTGCCTCGTGGTCAAGCCTGACATAAGGTGGAAGTCAGTCTTGATTGAGAAACTCTGTGTTAAAATACTTCTCAGTTTCTCCTCTTGGAAATCATCATTTTGTGAGGATTATATGTGATTTTCTTTAAAGCTTCGTGATGAAGAAGATGCATTATCACTTCTCAGAAGTGATTAACCTTGACAGAGACAGGGCACCTCCCAGCATCCTGCAACCCTGTGGGCAGCAGGTAGATGGAACGGCGTCTCGGAGAGAAGGGCTGCAGAGGCTTGGTGACCCTGTCACTTCTGTCTTCTGATGGCCCTGTTTCTGCTGAAACTGGGCAGACTGCTGGGATCCTGTGCAGCCCAGCAAGGCGGGGAGGCTCTGGAGCCAGGCTCGGAACCCCAGTGGGATGCTTAGGAACCGTGTCCTATGCTCAGGTCTAGAAATGTCTGCTGACAGGAAGAGGGGGTCCACTGAGGAGGACCTGATGGGGATGCTCAGTGCATCCCCGGGCGACCTTGGCTGAGCAGATGGCAGCTGCCACTAGAGCACTGCTATACCACGGTCCCTGCCTTCCCTGTAAGGGGGCTCCGGGAACCCCACCTCCTGGGCGTGACCACCCTGTAGCACATCCCCAAGCATCATCTGATGTAGGCGACCTAGCCCAGCCCAGGTCCTTGTTCAGCACAGAGATCTGTACCAGCCAGGGCATCATGTTGATCTATGGGGGGATTTGTTATGTTGAATCTAAAGATATCACAACCACCTTAATTCAAAAAAGAAATAACATCAACTTGTTGAAATAGTAACCCAGGAATGATGCCTTGAGCTATTATTTTTTTTTCTGGCCCATTGAACTTGACCCCACCATCCAGAGGAAGCGTTATAAATTTTTTAAATTCCCTATGCCTTGGACACTTTAATGAACCTACTCACAGTGGTGTCCTGTCAGTGGCCAGTGTGCTTGGCAGTTGGGGAAATTTATCTGGCCAGGAAAATGTGCACCCTTCTCTGCTGCAAGGCCTGGACTAATTTACCCCTGCGGTTGCCCGTATTGATGAGTCTCGTCTCCTGAGCTGTCCAGGGGGCCTGTGCTCCGATATTAGTTTATTACCTCCTTCCCATTCTCCCTGGGGAAGTGCTTGATTGAACCTACCTGGTGCTTGGTGACCAAGCTCCCCTCCCCTGACCTCTGTGACTGAGGTTCGAGGCTCACTTGGGAAGGAACAGGGTTTCCCTATGCATGGGGCACCCCGTAACTCCGTGTTGGCAGAGAAGGAATAAACACTGGGCAAGTAAACCGCTTGTGGCTGAAGCTCTGACCGGGTTGCAGTTAGAGGGAGCCAGACTCAGCCTACAGAGACTTCAATCCTGATAGATCGTGGCTGGTGCTGACCCAAACACCGGGTCACTCAAAATTCCACCTGCAGACCCCATAATCCACGGGACTCAAACCCACTCCTTTGAGCATTAAATCGGCCCCGCCGTCATTGGCCTATCAGTGCTCGGGATGGAGTGGAACTGGGCACCAGGGCAGCATGTTGTGGAGGCCCAAGCCCTGCAGAGATGGCTCTCACCTCTCGGGCCTGTAACAGTGGGAAATGGTGCAAAAACTAAGAACGGAAAGAAGCAAAAGGGAAAGGATGAAGGAGGAGGAGCATTTACATCCGAGCCCCAGACAGGAGCCAGCCTGGCTCAGGGTCCCATCCCCGCCGCTTATCTGATTTCAGTTGGCTCCCGCCCCCATGGCCAGCAGCACAATGGAGCTGATAAACCAACCGGGAGCAAATTTCTTCTATTAGTGACTGACAGCAATTTGAGGGAATGGAGTTGTTCCATGATATTGTTATATATACAAGGTGCAAATAACCTAGTTTGAATAATCACAGCCTGTGTCCTTTTAAATGGTTTTTCTCCCCATTTAGATACATGCCTTTGATGTGATAATATTAATTCCCTCTGTGCTGGAAGGAAGAGGGAGAAAAAGCTCTGAGAAGCGGAAATTAAATGAGTAACGCAGTGTCAGTCAATCTTTTAAGCCAAGGCCTTATTAACTGCTAATCATTTTGTCATTTTGTCGCTCAAAGTAATAAATTTGATAGGAGAGGCCGGGGATATCTTGTGTTTACCTTTATTAGCTTTAAGCAGGAGCAGTTGTGGAGATACTGCATTATCCAGACACGCGGCCGTAAGTGGCCTACACTGAGCCTGCCAGCACTGTCCCCCTCACCCAAGCCTCGCTGCCGTGCTTTTGGATAACCTGGCTCCTGAGAAGCTCTGTAGAGCCTCCCCCAGCCCAGTTCTTTCTCTGGGGTCTCACACCTGGCATTCGATGCCCCGAGATCTGCTGGCAGGAGCAGAACTGACCCTGAGGGAGGTCCACGTGGTCCCAGAAAAAATACCTGAAAGGTCCCACAGAGCCCACACCTATAAGATCGCCTCGGAAGCCCCATCTGGGAGCCTGGTGTCTACTCGGCTTTTCCCACTTTGGAGTCATGAGGGCAGCGCTGAGGGAGGCCCATGGGATCAGCTTGCCACGTGGAAGTGGCCTGGAAGCCCTGAGGCTGGTTTCCCACACAGGAAAGTGCCAAAGCACGTGACCCTTCACACCCACGCCGCACAAGAAGCCGCACAAGAACTTGCATCTCTCAGACCTCTCACCTCCCAAAGGGAGACAACAGCGTTAACCCGGGCTTGGGGAGGGGCAGGATCCTTGGTCCCTAACACTTGCGACCCTGTCTATGTCCCCAGGCCGGAAGTCAAGCCACTGCCACAGCCACAGGTGACTCTGCCGAGGTGTGAGCTCGGGTGGGAGGTCCATGCCAAGAGCTCTGCCGAGGTGTGAGCTCGGGTGGGAGGTCCATGCCAAAAGCCCTCCCGAGCGAGGCACAGGGCCCTGCAGGCACAGAGAGGCAGACGGACACCTTCTGGGTTCAGGTTAACAGGGGCACGCAGAGCTCTGAGCATGGTGAGCACCTCACATCCCAGGCAGAGGCTGTGCTGGGGCCTGAGGGCCACAGGTGGAAATCACAGCGGGGCTGGAATCCACCCCCATCTCCTGCACAGCCGAGGAGAGAGCATGAGAAGTTGCCACGATGCCCATCGTCTCTCGTCTGTCTCCTGGACGCAGGCTCAGCTTGGTGCCCGGAGGACTGAAGGCTCCCTGGGCACAGTGCTGAGGAAGGTCCTCCTCCTCCCCCTGCCCAGCGAGGCTTCCCAGGAAGCGCTCCTGCTGAGCTCCGCGGGGTTTGAACCAAGCAAGTGCCGGTGTGAAGCTTGAGTCTGCCAAGCAAGTGCCGGTGTGAAACTTGAATCTGCGGAATCTTTGTTTCTGTTCAGAAGATGGAGATACATTTGGAGAACTTTTTCTTGCTCTCTAGAGAGTTCATTCAAAAGAGCAAAAATGCTTTTATCTTTCTATTTGTGGCCTTGTGTGGGGGCTGTTTTGCTGGTGGTTTCCATATCTTCAACTTTGCTCGTCATTTGCTGATCACTGAGGTGCAGGTTGGATTCCGGTGAGGAACACTGGAAGGCTACCGATAAAATCATGACAAAGAAGAAACAGCTCCCGAGACTTTCCAGAGTCCCCAGCACCTTGCGCCTTCTCAGAAGGTGCATCTTTCCCAGCAGCCGCTCAGCCTCTCCTGCTACCACTGACCACATGGTTCTGTTCTTCAGGAGCCAGCGTGGCCCGAGACCCAGGGGACCATGGCTGCAAGACACTTCCAGTCTTTGATGGGGAAAATACATAACTGAACACTGATTGAAAATTATTGTCCCCAAATACCTGTCCTAGACATTTATTTTACACATATTAAAACAAGTATTTTTTATGGTAATTTCTTATGTTTTACTACACTTCTGACATCTGAGTTTAAACCTGCAAAACACCAATGTACATAATTTTGGTCAAAGTATGTGCCTCCTTCTTCTTCTGGTCTTAACATTGAAATATACAAACCACACTCCCTTTATTTCTTTTGGAATTTATGATAAATAGCTCAGTAAATAAAGCTAGAAAATGTCCCAATGTACACAGCACTGCCTGATTGTGTCAGCTCAAACGACTTCTCCCTTCTCTTTACTTACCCAGACTTTGCCCCAAACTGAGCCAGTGTGCAAATGCCTCCTACCAATTCCTAGCAGATTCCAGGAGGAAGAAGCAGACTGTCTACAGGGCCTTTTTCATTAGGGGAAAAAAATCATGCCTGTAGTTGAAGCAGGGTAATTTGTTCTTCATCAAATGGGCATTTTCCTCAGGCACTGTCCCCCATGCCAGCAAAGCCCACCAGACACAGAGGACTCACTCAGGGGTGAAAGTCCTCACGTGTGAGGTGTGTGTACCAGTGTGGCAGCTCACAAGTGCTCCAGCAGGCAAGACCACAGGGAGACTACCTGAGATCCCTCACCAGAGAGGTGTTTTGCGTCACCTGGGACTTGAGGAAACAGAAATCAGACAGAAGTCAAATGTCACCAAACTAGGATGACACCTTATCCAGTCTTTTGCAGCCAGGCATCCAAGGACAATTAGAAACTGACTTTTTAAAGTGGCCCTCATCTTGGTGATTTAAAAGACCACAGGTAGGAAGGGAATGGAAGCAAAGTAGGCATCAGAGAGGACAGAGTGACGTCCAAGGGGGTGGACAGCAGAAGGGCAAACCGGATGGCTCACCAACTCACACGCACCCTGCACAGCAGCCTGCTAGAGGCTGTGTGGTCACACGCTCAGGACAGGAACACCCGCAGCAGTCTGGGCACCTGTGAGGCTCCTGGAGGGAGAAGCAGGCTGGCTCCCAGAAGTCCTTCCGCACAGCTCTCAGAACCTGGTCTGCAGAATGGGAAAGAGAAGTCCTGGGCCTGTGACCAGAACTTACCCTCTCATCTCCCTGCACCACAGCCAAGGAGGTGGAGACCAAGCACCGAGGTTTCCTGGCAAGGTGCGCAAAGCTCAAACACTGGAGACCCAAAGCTGTATCTTACCCTGAGCAGGCACAGCAGCACCACCTGCTTTTTGGGAGACCTTATCTAACCTCACAGGGGATTAAAGACCTGAGTTCTGATGAAACGCATTTTTTTAAAGTAGCTCTTCGACTCCAGCCTGTGCCTGGCCACAGTCAACTCCTAGCCCTCATCACGCGCAGACACTGTGTGGCCCCCATGTCATGGCAGCCTTCACCCTGGGCGTCAGGACCTGAGTGTTCTTCCAAAGTAGGTGCTGAGAAGGCTCTCCCACAGGACCCCCGCATTTCACCTGCTGCAGGCCAGCCTCCTGGGCAGTGGGGTCAGGGAAGCGTTCCTGAGAGTGTCTCTCAGTTCTGCATATAACAGTCTGGATCTAAACGCAGCCTCAGAACATCCAACTTGATAAATATTTACACAATCACAGCTGTAAAGACACACTTCAGCTCCCTTTCACGGGGGGGGGGGTTTACAAAGAGTAGAAACATACTTGTAAATACTGTTGCACACAAATGATCTTCTTAGTCACTTTGACTAACTCCCAGGCAAAATGAAACAAAAAAGTAACTAGGACCAAGTAACTGTTTTGTTGGTGAAATTCTGTGCATACAAGTGTGCATGCATGCCTGTGTGCAACTGTGCAATGATTGTGAAATTGTGCAATGATTCAGACAGTGCTCTCTATCAGTTGGGGTTCACTAGAGGAACCGAGTTAACATCATATGTGTAAGTGCACACGGGTGTGATATGGAATTTAAAAGGATTACAAGGTAGCCTTGCAATGGCCCACTGGAGAGTCAGAGGCAGATAAAGAAAAAGGGTCTTCTGCACGCGGAAGAGCTGGGGAGCCCAGCCACAAGTCACAGGCCAGGAGAAGCCGAGGTCTGCAGCTCCCACAGCAGGAAGCAAAGGGTCTGCACTGGAGGCCTGCCTGGAGGTGGCATCCAAAGGTGATGGAGACGACGGGAGGCCCCTGCAGAGGCAGAAGCAAGACCCCCTTCTTCCCCTCTCACTCATCCAGGCTCCACCCACTGACTAGTACCCAGGGTGGCCCTTCCCTCCTCTACCAGCGCACTGTCCCCCAGCCCTGTCGGTTCTTACTCGCGTTGACACCACGGTTAACTATCACAACTCTATGATACACTTTTTTCTAGATTGTTCTACAACAAGAATAAATCTGCCAATCTGCAGAGGAAATTGAGCATCTCTTAAAAAATTGTGCTATGACTGTGGCTCGCAGATGCGGGGTGCCCTTGGAGACATTGACTGTGTCTTCTGACCTCAGCATTAGTTGCTTCACCCAAAATTGGGGAGATGCAGAGAAGGAAACAAGGAGCTTGCAGAGAAGGAAACAAGACCTTTGTGTCCATATCAGGCGGTGCCCAACCTGTTGGTGGCAGGCTGTGGCCAGCTGCAGGCTGACACTGCCCTTAAGGGAGGGCAGGCCTGGGGACTCTTATCGAAAGAAGAGTCAAAGTACAAAACGAGAACCGCTGAGCAGAAGGACACAGTGTCTTCCCGCCTTGCACCGGCCCTATGTGAAACCACGGGGACCATGCTCCATGGAGAAGTCTGGGAAGACAAGGTCAGTTGTGCCCTGTCCAGCAGGGCTGTCGCCCCATCAATTCTGCTCAATTACTTCAGCTGTGGGTGAGTTCATTTACAGTCACGTGGCCTCCTGGGAATGAACCTGAGGGCGAGTCCCCCTTGTGTTTATTTGGGCCCCCACTGATGGATGGAAGGGTGCTTCCTCTGTGCCAGCTCTAACCCTGACCTGTGCTCCTACCCTGCCACAGAGGAGGCAGACAAACTACCCCTCCATGGCACAGCCGCAGCAGGTTTCAGAAAACACGAACGCATCTCCTTCCTTGGAGCCCTGTCCTGTGAGCCTCCATGCGGGCAGCACGTGGCCTCCCTGCCCTCCTGCCGCCGGCTACGCACCCCCTTATCCAGGACCCACACTCACTCTCTATGGGCACTTTTAGACTTCAGGTGACCTGAAATGAATTAGTATCTAATTAACTCATCCTGAATAACAGTAAATGTTTGAAAACAGAACCATGAGAAAAAGTATCATTTAATGGAACACAAATTACATGCATACACACTGCGATTATGCAAGTCGCCAAGCACACAAGGAAGGATATGTATTTCTCTGACAGCCATTATTCATTCTCAAACTATTTGCAAAACTAGCAACAGCAATTTGCATTTAAATGATAAGTTTCTCACGAAAAGCCTGACCAAGTCGGGTGTGTTTATTTACCCACACGTGAATTATGGCCATTAGTGCGACCCTATGAAAGTAAATACATTTTCCTTATGGGACATGCGATGGCAGTCCCAGCAACTGTGCCTGTGAAACCACTGCCTCTGGCCACCCTTGCCCTGGGCTGGATCTCTCCCTGTGGAACAGGAACCAGAATTGCGCCCTTGCGAGGCTCCAGTGCTGACAGGCAGGGAAGGCAGCAGTGGCCCCTGAGATCTTGGGGTGCACCTGTGTCCATCCCCAGTCTGGGCTGGAGAGATCCCTGCTGTGTCAGGTGGTGTGCTGAGTTTAATGTCATTGAGGGCTGGGTAAGGTGACAGAGGTCGGTAAGAGCAGCCCGCACTCAGGCAGTGACCTTCAGGTGACCCTCAGGGAGACAGGACGAAGTCATCAAATGTATCCCTGCCTCACCTTGGAGCCCAAAGAATCTGCATCTAACATTCACAGTGGGGCTCGGTTACCCATGCACTCAGAGTCACCCTGGGGCAGGCGACTGTGCTCGTGGGACTGCAGGTAACAGAATGGTGCTGGGCTCCTGATCTTCTTTTCCTACATTTTTACTTTAGTTTACATCTTTGCACTACACAACGATCACGTCACCTACGGCAGGGAGTGGCGCGGGCACGCGCACGTCTCAGGTGTCTTCTGCCTTTCTCCTCCCTTTCCTTCCCTCTCCGGTCCCTTCCCTTTTGCAAGAGATCTATCTTTCCATTTCCTCTGGCCTTTTATTTTTTTATTTACGCCTTGGGGTTCTAGAAAGAGAAGTTACTCAATATTAAGCTCGTGTGTCTGGTTTGTTTAATTCGGTTGACCCTGTGGTCTTAAGGCACATTTATTTTCCTATAAATGACTCAGTGTCGCCCTCCTCTGTGGCAGAGTCACATTCCTTGGTGTGTGAAGACCGCATTTCCTTTATCCATTCATCAGCGGATGGACTGAGGCTGCCTCCAGCTTTAGCTGCCGTGACTGTGCTGCTGTGGGTATGCATGGATCCCCAGAATGTGGCATCTTTGGTTCTTTCTTGAAGCCACCTAGGAGGGGAATGGCTGAGTTGGATGGAATTGCACTCGGGAGAGAGACTGCCAGTGTGGCTCCATCTCGGGTTGGGGAGAAGCCCGCTGGCGGGAGCAGTGGACTGACCAGATGGACAAGCTTCTCACACTGCCCACCGTGTGGCCACAGTGCACCTCTCCCTCCAGTGTGCCCCTAGGGCATTGCGCGCCTCAGCCTCCTGTGCTGCTTTTTGAGCAGAACCAGAGTGTGCACACAGAGATGGCTGGGTCAGCTGATCTGCCTGTCCTAGTCTTGAGCAGCCTGAGAATGTCTGCGGGGACACAGGAGGACAGACGCCTATCACCATGCTGCCCCTGCCTCTCCAGGATGAGAGATGCAGCAGTTATGGTCAGCTGCTTCCTGGTCCACAGAAGCTGTGGCCGAGGGACAGGGCAGGCTGAGTATTGACCTCGGAAGGTCCCTCGGGTCTCTGCTGAGCACTGACATCACAGGCGCTGCCTCTAAACCACATAGCAGGGGGAAGGGGTCCTGGCCGTGCACCCGCCGGGGAAGACTCTGTCTGGACAGAGCAGTATTGCCCTCGTGGTCTCCGCCCCTTCCCTCTCCCTATCCCATCTCCTCTCCACTCCTCAGCCCCTCCCAGGCTTCCTGCCTGCTTCAAGCTTTGTTTCCATGCAGATGGTAAATACCACTTCTCTCGGCTGCACAGCTCTGTCCTTGAGCCATTCAGAGACATCAGCACACAGGTTTGCTTAGAGCCCTATGCTATTCTGTGCTGTGCTGTGCTGTGCTATGCTATGCTATGCTATGCTATGCTATGCTATGCGAGGTTTCCTAGCAGGGCAGCGCTCTGGGCTCCTTGCGGAAACCACAGCAAAAGGAAGCGAATGCAGTTATCTTGCGGTGCTACACTGTAGATGCTCTGTGTTACTTGGCTATTTTGATTGCTCAGATCTAGACAAGTCAAGAAAGTGCCAAGGAAGGAGTCACTGACCAAGACCTGCCTGGGTCCCAAGGGAGAAAAGGTTTCCTGATATTGAAACCTTTGTCCTTGTGTGACTCAGCATTGATCCCCTGCCCCACGGGTCTGGTGAAGGGAGGGAGACTGGTCCCCGCTCTCCTGTCCACTGCATGCCCTGCACTCATCAATACATCGGGAACTTAATTTGTATCAGCAGTTGTTTCTTTAATTAAGAGCTCCTCCAAATCTTTCCCATCGATCCCTGCCATTAACTTATTGACTGGACTGCATGTGCTGAGAGGGTGCATTGGGCCGGGCAGCCCCTCTGGACAGGTCTGAGGCTATGGGAACCAGGCCCCGGCCCGTGGGAAGAGTGGCCAGGGTCCTGGCAGTCATTCACAAACTCTGCTCTAAGAGCCCTTTGCTGGCAAATGCATTGGAACCCCCAGGAAAAACCAAACCTGGGTTTTCACGGGTGACTACAACGAAGAAGAATGAAGTTAGAAAACCTAGTGTAAACTTAGCAAACCAGAGCACAGGGAGTGAGGCAGAAGTGGAGAGGGCTTTTAAAGAGCAGGGTCGATCCTATTGCAAACACACTGGGTCGGTGGCACTGATTCACACCATAGGTCTCTGCCTGGAAGTGCAACGGAGCAAATTCAGTTCAGTTAGGGAGATGCAGGTAAAACTGAAATCACACAAGCAAAGGGAACTTGGAGCCAAGTATGATCTGATAAACGTATTCTAAGGGAGAAATCCTGCAATATATATCAGATGCGAAAAGCACTCCTTTGGGCACATCGCCATGAAAATAATAAAATTAAAAAGTAAAACCTAACTGTAAAAATTACAACAGGAAATATTGCTAACACACAAAAATCTCAGAAGGTCTTCTATGACCATCATAAAATCCTCACTGAAAAATGGAGAAAATGAAGTGACCTAAAACTAGTTCACACTCACCGGTACCTTAAAGTAACATGACAAAATAGTACATCTTTTAACACATCAAATTAAGGTAGAACAAGCATTGTAACACTGGTGGGATTTGACAAAACAGCATCTTTGGGAGGTTATTAGTGCCAGTATAAATTGAGTCAACATTTCAGGGTGACAGTTTAGCAGTGTATCAAAAAATGGACACATATTCATGCTCTCTGATGAGTAATTCCACTTAGGGAAACACACTCAAAGAGCATAAGCAAAGAAGGATTTCTTGTCAAGGTTTTCATAATAAAATTACTTGTACTAGCAAATGGCACATTAGAACACAGAAATAAGGAGAACTGAGTAACACAGCACAGTTGGAACAGCGGCCACACGATGACACTTCGGAAGCTCCTACTAGTGGGACGCCCCGGAGGGCAGCAGGCGGCTCTCGGTGAGAGCCAGGTTTGCGGGGTGCCCAGCCGCACCTCCCAGCTGCCCTGGGCTCCTAAGGGCCGTGTGCTCGCCGCCTGCCCAGTGCATCTGTCCTTCCAGTCCCACCCGCCTGACTCATGCACGGGCCGGAGCCCAAGTCTGTTATTATTGCTCTTACGTCCTCGCCGTGGCTCGTGATGCCATCCCCCGGGAACCGGCACCGAAGGTGCGGCCTGGGTCCCCCTTCCCTCCCCACAGGTCCTCCCTCCATTTCCTCCATCTCCCTTTTATTCTGCTGCTAAAGTTACTGATGTTTTGGGCTTCTTACATAAGAGCAACCATGTGACATTCACCCTTCTGCGTCTGATCTGTGTCACTTAGCTCTACCCCCAGATCCAGCTGTTTTCCTACAAATAACTCGGATTTATTCTTCAGGGCTGGCAAGCTATGTGCACACCGTGTATCCACCCAGAGTCTAGCTGTCGAGTCCTGCACTGCTCTGCCAGTGAGTACTAAGATCAGCACCCTGGCTCAGGTCCTGTCCCCAAGCCTGGTGGACAGATGATGCAAAGGAGAGAAACTTCGGCTTCAGCATGCAATCTGCATCAGTGTGGCTGATGAGAGGAGTCAGAGTCAGGAATGAGGGGGAGAAGCGTGCAGGCCAGGATCCTAAGTGCTTAACTCAGGGGATGCGGGAAATTAAGAAAACAGAGGATCCTCCTTGCTTAAAATTTATCTACTCTTTGCAAAACATTTGGTGATACAAAGTTACATTTTGGTGATGATTATTTGGGGAATGTAATTTACTGTTCTTTCAGCTAACTTCGGAAAGAGGATATCCCTGAAGGAATGTCTTCCCAATGGGATTCTGCACATTTTGCCCCAAGCTTTTAAGAGGCTGCAGTATAAGGTAAGCAAAGGAAAAAAGTGTAGAGAGTTTATGTGAATTCCTTGCCTAATGAGCACTAGATACCTTTTGCTGCAATCTACTGACCCTTTCCAAGGTGTTTTAGAGTGTGCATTGCTATTTGTTTAGTGTGTAAGATATTAGAAACAAAATGTAACACAGTTTCTTTACATTTTATTCAGTAGATCCCTGAGAAACCAATTCTTCTGAAAATCTTTCTTTCTAGTACATATCACCAGACCAAAAGAAATTAATAAAATACAAATATGGGACAAATTATTGTTCATGCTTTGCTAAATAGGGTAGCTCTGGTAATGCATTGGTATTTTGTATATAGTACCAACTTGTCAAATGCTAGACTGGAACACTTGGCATCCCATTTAAAATTTATAAGTGAGTTCAACTCTGTCTTTCATGGTATGTAATTGTACAGATTGTTCTTAAGTATCATTAATGCACACGCCTGGGTAAACTTGATAGATCATTATACAGATTAGAGAAGTGAAAACTGATCTTTTAAAGCTTACAGTAAAGATGCCATGAAGATTTAATTTTTTAGAATGTATCAAAACATTTTAAAATCATGATTTATGAAAAACTCAGCCATAAGCAATTCTAGCAGGGTTGCCCTTCACAAATGGAGATGTCCTCTCTCAAGATAAAGCTTCAAATGCAGAAAATCAAATGCTTAAGGCTTCTTGGACTTCTAAGAGCTCCTACAAATAAACATTTTAGCAAGTTCACTTTAAATGGATTAAAAACACATGGTCAAATAGTCCTTAAGACACAAAGGACTTATTTTTTAAAGGATAATATATTCAGAGAAATGCATTTTAAATCTGACAGGCTGCTGTTAACACTGTAACAGGCGTGAGATTTTGAAGTATTCCTACCCGGACTAGTTTCTCACAGCTTCAAAAAAACACACACACTCACAGCTTCAAAAAGATGAATGCTGGAAGTAGTGATGATCACAAGATAAAATCAGGCTCCTTTCTGAAAGAATATACCCCAGCCCCTTGTCTGAGGCTGTCTCCATTGGGTGTATACAGCTAAGAAATTTCTCACAGACTTTTGGAAAGGGAAGTAGAATGTCAGTGCCTCTCATCTCACATGAGACTTCTCAGCAGAGTTTAGGTTATTGAATACATTATTATCCTAAGCGGTAAAATGATCTGTAACAGCCATCCAGCCAGGATAATTGCAAAGAATTAAATATTGACCAAAATAAAGTACAAGGCTCTGAGAGGTTAGAAATCAGAAAAAATAATCAGATTAAAAATCAATGTCAGACACAGACACACTTGTAGGTAAAGGGGCCAACGCCCCACAGGAAACCTTTCTGCCGCTGTGCGTTGCAGGCCCCCATGCTGTCACCCATGTCCAGTTTTCCGCGCCAGCATCAGCGTCATGCACACCCTAAGCTTCCTCTGCCAACCTGACTCCCGGCCAGCACAGAGAAAGAGAACGACTAGACTACTTATGAATTTTTAATGAAATTACTCCAAAGCAAATTTCAATTATCACACCCAGCTCTGATGATCATTTAGCATATTCCAGCTTTATTGGTTCACCCTCCCCTTGTAAGCTTCTTAATTTAATAATTTGACACAATAGGAAAAGCTCCATGTGTCTTTATTAATGATATATACCTAGTGATTTATTTTATGCAAAGACAAGAATACATTAGTTGATTAGCTCTGTTACCAAATACAGAATGCATGTCACTCTTCCTCCTCTGGAAAACCTGAAGCCACCTCCTTGTTCCATGTCCTCCTCTAGAAGGAGGGACACAGATGTGATGTGATTTATCCTCTATGTGAAAAAGAAGGGGAAACAGCATCCCTGTCCTGATTTAGCTACTCACACATCAATGAGCCAAAACCATGAGAAAAGGAATGGTGATGGTTGAAATTATTGTACTGATTAGGCCCATTTACATAGTCACCTATCAGAGTGGATCTCCACAGTGATGTGTGTGTGCGCACACGTGTGTGTGTGTGTGTGTTGAGGTTTTGTCACATACATCATTATGCATTTATGCACTGTGATGCTAGGATTACTCAGTACTGCCCTGGATCACCAGCACAGCCAAGGGAGGAAAAGCAGAATCGTCAAGTGAGCCTTGACCTCCCAAAGCCATTAGCTCAGGTGCTAGGAGCTGAAGTCCATTCTGCATACTCAACTTCATAAAGTCTGACATTTGCTTTTACTGTTAGTTCTTGAATAAACCTCCGACTCCTGCCCCCTCCCAGGTGCACTGGTGTGTATCCTTTGCCACCCCGTTACCTGGGGCAGGATGCACTCTTCCGCAGTGTGCCAGGGACAGTGTGGACAGCCTGCGTGAGCAATGCGGACTGCACACCAGCAGAAGGGTGAGTATAGGTCCTCAGGCCTCCTGCCCATGCTGCCTGATGCTGCACAGTGTGGCCATGGCTGACCTTCTGGGCAGCAAAGATCTTAGAAATCAGTGACTTCTGTAAGTACAATTTTTTTTCTCCCCAGACAAATTGAAACCTACATGCAATTTGAATTGCTTTATGATGATTCGAGAGCAGTGTAATAAAATTTAAGAAATGGATTCAACGCTCCAGACCATTAATCTTCATGATTGACAGCATCAATATTTTAATTTCCTCACTTTGTAAAATCTGGAAGTGGAGAGATGGGAGTTTCCATTGCAAGGAGAAGGGTTTCCTCTCAAAAAGATGACACCAAAGAAATAGTGAAAATACAAAACCATGTGGAAAAAAATAACTCCATCTAACAGTTTATCAGTGAGATTCAAAAATGGAGTAGGAGGAGAGGCGAGCTCCTCAGTGTCTCCCTCACGTTGTGCCCCTAGTGCTGTGGGGTAAGGAGGCCCCGTTTATTCTCTATGCTGACGAAAACAACAAAGGGAGCAAAGCCAGCCTGCAGAGCTCCATCAACTGAGTAGTTAGGATTTTGCACCTGAAATTACTGGAGTCCAAAATAAAAAGAAAACTGAAGAAAACTGTAAAAGAAGGTAGTGACTCAATTTTCCAGCTGTAAAATAAATGAAAAAATAAGCAATCACATTAAAATTAGTAAGGTCAATAAAAAACTGATTAAAAGACACGTTTAAAACAATAAAACATGGATAATTAAAAACAAAAGTTACTATTTCAATAAACACAACACCAATATCAATGCCAGGTAAAATAGAACTCAAATTTTAGAAAGAAGCCTACCTGACCCAGGATAACTTATACACATAAAATGTACATATAAAATGATGACCAACTTCTCAATAAACTTGTGCACTAAATGCTATTAGAAAAGCATCAAAAATTTGAAATATAAGAAAAATACAATGTTATGCATTCATTATTTTATTCTTTGAGGACATTCATAACACGAAACATATATGTAACTGTAGATCACAAAAACAATGGGAGAGACATAGGGTTCTTTCAGAGGTGGCTGAATCTAGAGTGTGGGATTGAATGGTGATGCAATGCTGGGATTAAGGGTGCTGGGATTAAGGCCACCATGAACTGCCACCAAGCCATGCCACACTGCCTTGGAGCCAACTGAGTATGGACTGAAACCTCCAAAACTAATATATGTGTAACTTTGTGGAAGCCCACATCAGGGGTAAGCTGCCCGGAACCTCCCCCATGGGCCCACCCTGCCACAGGAAACTTAGTGGAAGCCCGTGCCTCAGGTGTAGGCTGCCTGTGGGCCCGCCCTGCCACCGGGAACATGGAGGAGGCCCGCCCAAGACTGAAAACTGCCCTGGACTGCTTCAGCTGGGCCCGCCCTCCCACCTGGAACATCAGAAGATCTCAGCGGGATCCAGTTAGTGTGAGAAAATTTGGAACTTTGCTCCCAGGTGGCGAACCTTGGACTACAGCAGATTGACTGTATGTGTGGTGAGTATACCCCTAAAATAGAGGTGTACAGGGAATAAATAGGGCCAGTAATAAAACCCCCTCCAACTCACTGTAAGACTTTGGTGTGTCTGAAAAGAGTGTGTGTGATCCTCTCCTACACATAGAAAACATCAGACAGAGTGAAAATGAAAAAACAAAAAGGCAAAATACAGCCTCAAACATACAGTTCACCAGAAGCAAGTATAAGAGACATTGAAATAGAGGACCCCAAAAGTAACACACCGGGAATCTCTGAAAAGATAGCAAGTGAAATAAAAAAAACAAATGCATCAGGCTATAGAGGAAATCAAATTAGAAGTACTCTCCCATGTAAAGATAGAAATAACAACTTTAGTAAAGGAGTTGTTGAATGCAGCTAAAGAAGAACTAGAGAAAAAAGTATATGAGCATGGGAAACTGATTGAAACTTTGAATGAACAATATAGAAAACAAGCAGAATTCATGAAACAAACTCAAAGAGACACCCAAGAAACAAAAAAATCTATTGAAAGCATGCAAAACTGCCTCAATGAAGCTGAGGATAGGATTTCATACCTTGAGGACAGGATCACATTTAGTGATCAGGAAAGGATAGAACTTTTAAAAATAACAAAGTAGCATGAAATGACAATCCAGAAGCTTCATGATGATGCCAAGAGCAACAATATAAGAATAATGGGCATTAACAAAGATACAGGAGTCCAGGCAAATGACATACGTAAAGTATTTACAGAAATAATAGCAGAAAATTTCCCAAACATGGGGAAAGAATCTGATATGCAGATAAGTGAGGCATATAGAACACCAAACAGTCACAATCAACATAAATCCATACCCAGACACATAATAATTAAGATCTCAGACATACAGCATAAAAACAGAATATTAAAAGCTGTCAGAGAAAACACACAACTCACCTATCAAGGAAAGCCCATTAGAATCACAGCAGACTTTTCAGCACAAACCCTTAAGTCAAGAAGAGCTTCTAGTGAAGTATTTCAAGCCCTGAAAGAAAACAACCTTCAACTCAGACTGATGTACCCAGCAAAACTTTCATTCAAATTTAATGGAGAAACAAGATACTTCCATGACAAAGAACAACTGAAGAAATTCATGCCCACCAAACCAACCCTAGAAAGAGTACTGAAAGACATATTATACAGAGATAAAAATGACCACAATCCCC
>PVLA01011707.1:0-50676 GCA_004027455.1 Hydrochoerus hydrochaeris
TCTCCTCTCCTCTCCTCTCCTCCCTTCCTCCCTTTCCCCCACCTTTCCCTGTCTCTGTCTCTCTCATCCTGTTTGGTGATGTGAGCTTTTCCAAACACATTAACTCTTCCCAAAGTGTGCCACCAATCCTCCCTCTCCACCAGGGGGCAAACCAGTGGGATCACCTAATTTCTATCTTTGCACCTGGAAATGTGTGAGCTAAATAAATTTGTCTTTTACAATTAGCTACCTCAGATATTTCACTGTAATGAACCAAAGCTGATGAATACATTAAGGCTATAAAAAAAAAGTCTTGGGAACAGATCAGTTAACATTGCAAAGGTTATGATACTAAGTTATGATTCCATACTTATAAAACGCAAGGTCATCAGACCGCATATATCCAAAGTAATGAGGTTATATGATTACACAATTTAAAAGGATTATTATGCTCTGTCCTTGTGTTGTGACATATGCCTATAATCTCAGGTAATAAGGAGGCTGGGAGGAGAAGACAATTTCAGGACAAACCTGACCATCGTGACAAGACCCTGCCTCAAAATAAACAGATAGGCAAGCAAGTGAATAAATAAATCCAACACTCTGGCTGCTGTAGACAAATGTGGAAAGAGGGAGATTTTGTGGATGGCTAAGAATGAAGACAGGAAATCATGGAATTATGAACCTAGACTATGTGATTGGATGTGATTAAATTTTACATCTTTTTTGAGAAAAAGCAATAAAGTCTTATTAAAATAGATGAAAGAAAAAATAAAGAGGCATATTGAAGAAAACATGTATTATGATTTTTGGGATTAAAACACAAGAATAAGATGCCATTTTGTGCAACAATAACTGGGATAAATTATTGGGATTATTTACAATTAAATTCTAAGAAAAATTCAAACATACATCTAGTAGCTAGTTGGAAATATATCTAAAATTTAGGAGACATAGTTAGGTTAGAAGTTTAAACAATGAAATTAGCTGAATTTAGTTAGAACTGACAGCCACAGCAGGGGCTTGGGCTACATAGGGAATTATATATGCACAAGAGAAAAGGTCCAAAGGCTAAATCTTGGGCATTTTAAACTTGAGTGATAAAGTTAAGTAGAATTTATGAAGATCTTTCTTGACCAAAATCTTACTCAGGCTCCACTGGGTTGTTGATCCAGCCTCCAGGGCCTTACGTTTCCCTGACCTCAGCCTCTCAGTCAAATTTCAAATTAGTTTGAGCATCGATCCACCTCACCTAGGGTATCGGGAACCCTTCCAATTATCCGGTTACAGTTGTGGCACTGGTGACCAGACCTAGCAAAGGTATATCCCTAGGCCTTTTTCCTCCTATTTACTAATTTATTTATTCATTTATTTACTTTAAATTTTGGAACGTAATCTTCCTCAGTTGGTCAAGTTGGCCTGAAAGTCGTAATGCTCCTTCCTGCCTCGGCTTCCTAAGTACCTGGATTACAGCTTAAGCCATTGTGCCCAAGACTACCATAATTCTGGATTCCTCCTCTTAGGAATTTTCCTTCTCCTGTTCCACTTACTCTGTTCCTCAGCTAAGAAGTCAGCATGATTTCCTGTACTAATATCAATACTTTTAATTGTCTTCTTCCTTCTTCATTTACAAGTAGCATAGTAATTTTTTCAATAATCAGTTCTGCAACACAATCTGAGCTGAAACAATCCACATAGCTGGAAGAAAATAGAGAAGGTTTCAAACTTTAAAGAGTGATATTCTAGAATCTAAAGAAAACACTAAAATAAGGAGCAATTGATCTATGTCATATGGTGCTATTAGAGCAACCAAATGACTAAGAATTGGTGATTATATAAGCTCATTGGTGATCTCAAACAGACCCCAAACTGAAAAAAAGATAATAAAATATTTGGAATTTGCTCTGGAGTTGATTAAAAAAAAAAACAGTCAATTGGAGACAGAAGACAGAGATTTTGCCGCTGTAGGAGTAGTATCAAATATTTTAGCAGATACAGCTTTGCTTGTGGAGTGAAAAACAGGATTAAGGGTATATTTTGTTTTAGGGTGGGACATAGCATTAGAGAATATTTTATATGTATAGCAGTGATGCAGTACGGAGCAAATAAAATGATGGAAAGACAACTGTAAATGTTAGAAGATGTACAAGGCACAGAAAGAATTTGGAATTATAGATGAGCATGAACATTTCTTACGTTTTAATTGTAAACTGGGCAGAGAAACTCACCCACAGCTCCTCAAGAGGAGAGCTTTTAGATTGACTTTGAGCGACTATGTAAAGTGTTTCCTCTGAATGATTCTCATTTTCTGTAGAACGAAAGAGTAAGGTCATCAGCTGGAAAAAGAATATCTGAGATCTCTGACAAAAAAAAAGAAGCTATGGATCTTTCTCCTTGTTGATAAAAGAAAGAAGGGGACAGGGAATTTTAGCTAAATTTCTAGGAAGCATTCGTGCCCTATTTTTGGGTAATAAAAGGTTAAGAACAGACACTGTGATTGTGTTTATTTCCAAACAAATTGAGCTTTTGAGATCCAGATGCGGAGCATTGGGGTGCTGGACAAAACTAGAGTGAGGTGAAGGCAGAGAGAAAGACAGAGCTGACAGCTCAGAAACACCCTGTACCTCACAGTTTTGATGTGAAAAGACTAAGGTTTCATAGCTAACTAATAATCTGATGAGTACTAACTTTAACAAAAGTTTAAATGAAGATTTATAACATTCATAAAGCAAAAGAAAATGAAAGGAGAAAAGACTGGAAGTTTTAAAGTTTCTGTAATAAGGAGGAAAGCCAAATTAATGTTTCAATGGCTTCCGTGACTTCCATAATTCATTTTTTATTTTTTTGCATGCTGCTTTTAAACCAGTCATGTATGATGAAAACATCAGAGGTAAATACTCCGGCTATTTTAATGTAAAATAACAATCCTCTTGCAGCTTGAAATTCAAAAGCCATATGTTATGAGGAGTAAGTGCTTCAAAGCTACAAATTTTGTTCTCCAGTGGTCATCTGTTATTCATCATGAGAAAGGAGTCCATAGCAGAAGAGAGCTCCTCATCTTTGACCTTTTCACCTCAGGCGGGGTTAACCCAACAATTTTCATTCTCTTGTCTTAAGGGACCCTAAAAAAAAAGAAAGAAAGAAAGAAAGAAAGAAAGAAAGAAAGAAAGAAAGAAAGAAAGAAAAGAAAAGACACAGGATCACTGGTTTATGCCTAATGGGAAAAGAAAAAGGCAGCAGGGCTTTGAGGGATTACCCCAACTCTGAATCTGTGGCAGAAATAAATTAGAAATTTCTATGGGATTGCATTGTAAGGACTGTGGTCCTTCTAGCTGAGAGAGCATCTGGACACGTTGCCCTTGCTTCCCAAGTCAGCCGTGGAATGTGGCACATGATCCTCACCTTACAGAAGAGGGAAATATCTTAGGAAAGAAAAGTGGGTATATTCCCATTAACACTTAATACAGTTGGCTATAAATGATACCACTGGAATGTAACTGTCTTTGAGTGAGATTATAAATTAAAGTAGCTCATCTCCCTCAAAATCATGTGTGAAAATCCTCCTAAACCCACCAGTACTTCCCAATAACTTCTTATTTAGGACTCAGATCTTTAGCCAGTAGAGTAATCCTGCTTAATGGGGTCCCTGGGGAGAGCTCCTCCAATGATGTATTTGTGGACACCCACCTGCATATGGGGAAGGGGATTTACACATGCATAAGGCAAATGATCTACTCTCAGTGAGGGAGGCTTGAGCAGGCCGCTCCTTCACCGCCTTCAGAAAGGAGCAGCCCCTTTCATGCCTGGCTTTTCTCCCTTTACCTTGCTTAAACTGAGACCATCCATTTACCTTGTTCAAGCAGATACTCTGTGATTTTGTGTTATGGCAACCTCGGCTAACAAAAAGATGGCTCATCTACCTTTCAACAGAAAAGCAATGATAAAAGCATTAAAATACTATACAAAAAAATTTGTACTTTTTTTTTATTTGGTGCAGGAGATCAAATTCACAGCCTTGTGCTTGCCAGGCAGGTGCTTGTGCTGCTGAGCTAAACTCCAATACCTATACATTAACATCACAGAAATTTACTAAAGAAAGTTGCAGACTGTTCTATGAATCTGACATTTAGGGAGAATTATTACAGGAGATTGATTTTCTAATGAGTATACAGTCTGAATAGAGTTTTAAAAACTGTTCTACCTATTTTCATAAAATAATATCTATGTTCTTAGGTATAAAGGAATAAGTAGCATTGCTCAGATATACTGTTAATATATGAACATATTTCTAAATAACTCAGTTTAACTATTTGTAGTTAAAGGTTTTCTTTCAATATTTTTGTGCAAACATTTTTAAAATTTTAAGTATATATCCAATAAGGCTGTTGTATTCTGCATATGTTTTACAACTAGTATTCTACCACTTTACTTGATTGAGTTAACTCAATCAAATTTGTTCATTATTAAACAATCATGCAATTATTAGCCTGTGACTAGGTGTTAGTATATGAGTTTTCTGTAAATATGTATATTATAGAATCAAGGCAAAAAAACATATCTTCGTAAATTGCAGTCACATATGATTGTCGGGTTTACTTTTCCACACAATTAAAAAGAAAGATAGGTTTATTTTGCCTCAGTGTTATTTATAGCCCCTGGTTGGCTGGCTGCATGGTGGAAGCTCCGGAGTAGAAGACAGTTAATCCTGACCAGGCCTCCAGGAAGCAGAGTCAAGGAAGGGCCTTCACTTCCGACCCTGGGGAACTTCCCGTCCTGACCCAACACACCTTCTGACAGGCTGAGGTCATCCATGCCTGATTCCACTGAGGAGTGGAGCACCCGCAGGATTAAATCGCCTCCAAAAGCACCTTCTCTAAGAATGTGAGAGTTTTGGGGGTCATTCTGGATCAAAACCACAGCAATGACGTTGTTTGTGTCCATTAAACCTGGCTAACCCATTTAAATTTACAAGACACTGTATTTAAAATTGTCACTTATGGCTCCTGGCCATGGAACAAAAGATGCCACATGTGAGGATGAGAAAAAAGCGCTACTTTACCGTCCCAGAAGCCCAACCGTGTGGTATACTCAACCTCAATGAAAACTTAGGGAGACAAGGTTTAGCAAAAGAAAGACACTTGATTTGTAAAGAGGAAGAGGAAGGGAAAGGAAAGGGGGAGACAGTCATCCTGATAAGAAAGAATCAGTGTAGGGGACTCTGGAAACGTTGGAGGACCTGTGGGCTTTTTGTTCCCAGCTGCTTTTGTAGGAGCCCCACCACCACCACAAGATGTGTCACCCCCACTCCCACCCCCAATGAACTTACCATACTGTATTGGCTTCTGGACACCACTGTCTGTTATCCTTTCTTCATGGTCCACCCGCAGCTTCTTTCTGTCTGATTTCTGTTGTTGAGGTACCTTTAAGGCCTTCTGTTTGGGACGGGCAGTGGGTTCATTTTGGTTAGCTTAGTGTTTCTAAGGGTTCCGGTGAATATCTATTATACTCTGTACTGGCCCTAGAGTGAATAACACAGTGACTGTAGAGAGAATATGCATGTGTAGAAGTGCATGTGTTAGTGCACAGTGTGTCATGCTGCCTCACTGTTAGCCAGTCCTCCTTTCTTTCCCTTATATTCTGTTGGAGGTAGGGACGGCTTATCATTGGTTCACTTGGCTTCTCTCTGTGTCCTGCCCCTCAGCGCTTTCTGGTCTCTTGGTGCAAGTCCCAAGGCCATTTGGTGCCTTTATAAATCTGCTTTTTTTCTTTCTTTCTTTCTTTACCCCCTTTTTGACCTGTTTCCTACTGGAATTTCTCTAGTAAAATTCGTTTTTAACTTATTCTAATAAGGAGTAGCTAGAAGACCTATGGAGGCTCCATATTATTTTCTTGTCTGCAGACCACTGCCCTACAAAATGATTTTCTTTGAGTAGGCTTTCAAATAATAAGTCAAGAATTCAACCACTGACTCTTTAAGGCTCTCTTTACACAACATCAAAATCTTAACCAAGAGCCTTATACCATTTTACAGACACAAGCACACAGTAACTTAGAAAACTATGCATGAACAGTTCACTGTTGCCAGAATTGGTTGATGTCTTTTTATAAATTGTATGTCTGTGGTCATTCCCTGTTCACTTACTCAAACCACAGATAGTATGTATTTGTTGTTGTTTTCTTCACTTATATTGTTCCTTTTGGCACCCTCAATGAAACAAGATTTCAGTCATGGAATATGGTCATGATTTTCAAAACTATACTAATTTTCCAATTAATAACATACAATATATAATAAATAATAATATAGGAAATGATAAATAATACCATTTCAAAAATATAATAAATTTTCAATTAATAAAATGAGTAATATTAATACCATTAAAACATAAATAATATGAACACATACTCCAGTTACCAATATAAACAATATATGGAGTGAGTTGATTTCTTTTTTATTTGGTGAATGAATTTTTACCAGTGAGTTTCTTTGGTTACTTTCTCATACACTGGGGATTGTCTTTGGTGTGTAGGGAGTTCTTGAGGACACTTGCAGGTATTTGTGTTTACAAAAATTCCAGTGGTAGGACTTTATTTTTTAATTTGTCAAGATTCCATGGAATTGTATCAACTCTCGTTCAAATATTTGTGTCACTGTTTCCTGAAATTCAAATTTTTATAGGTGTTAGCAATACCAAGGTTGTTCAGCAATGGATTTCCCATCCATGACCTGAAGAATGCAGACTACTTTCATGAGATATTTATGGGCAAGAGGATATTTTTGTAATTCCTGTTGAGAAATTCAATTTCTGTATAGCTCAGAATGTGGGAAGGGGTTGCTTGTAGCTTTCCTCTGAAGTGAAGCCTTGCTTGCTAACATGCCAGACACGCTGACACTGCGATTATTCCTGTTTTAGTTCTTTTTTCCTTCATTCTCTCATGTCCATGAGTTTGGTTTCAACTTTTGCTTCCACTTAGCTAGATATTTCTAATGTATTGTTGATGTTTTCTCATAGTTATTAAGGGGAATTTCCATGTAATATCCTCAACAAATTCTTTATTCTACTGGGCATATTTTTTGCCATTGTTGCTGTAATTTCTGTTAAAACTAAGGTTTCTAAATTATCATTCTTTAAGTGTTTGGTAAATTTTTATTAGAATATATTTTTTGCTTGATTTAAATTATATTTTTTTTCTAGCAAAAGTTAATGCATGTGCAGTTTGAGGTAACTAGAAAAAGGTAATTTTAAAATTGATTTTCAGACTTCTAATTGCTTCAGAAATATTTATTAAATATAATTTCCATATTCTTTCCTATAATATTTATGTCCAGATCATATTTAATGAATTTCTATAACAATATAATAATAAATATTGAATGATCATCACAATTATCTCTCAGGAAACCACAGTTAAAATATCTAAGTGAATAATAAAAAATTAATGAATGAAGGCAAACTAAATAAAGTATGAAAATCCTCTTTCTTTCTTTCTTTCTTTCTTTCTTTCTTTCTTTCTTTCTTTTTCTTTCTTTCTTTCTTTCTGACTCTTTCTAATAATATTTTTAAGTAATGAACTTAAAAAACAAATGCTCCTATACTATGAACATTGTGCTGGACCTTACTATGCAGGAGATGATGTCATGGGATATGTTTGTTTAGTTCTTGGAGAATCAACCTTATTTTTTGATGGGTGCAATTGTTGATTACCTATTTTAATCTATGATTGACTCATGCTATGTTTCACTAGTTGATCTCACCGGACTATACTGCCAGTATTCTGCATAGTGAATATAAAATAGTAATAAATAAATATTATAAAACTAAATAAAACTTCTTAAAATATTGTAGGATATCACCAATTTGTCTTCAGCCAGGCTGTATCTAGTTTTTCATAGATTTGATATTATTGAACATTATGGCATGTCTTAAATGTCTCACTGTATGTATACAGTTAAAATTTCAGGCCTGATATGTTGGCACACACCTGTAATCCTTGCCTTTGAGACTCTGAAGCAGGAGGATCACTGTAAGTCAGAGGCCAATCTGTGCTACAAGTAAGTTCAAGGCCCAGGCTGAATTGAATAGTAAAACCTTGTCTCAGAAAAAAATAATCTATTCATTTCTGTTTTTTGAATGATGTGTCTTTTTAAATTTAAATATAATAAATGTAATTGATTGTATAAAATTTATGATACATAATAATTGCTATCTTATTTGGAGCACTTAATAAAATTTTACATGGCTAATAATTATAGTTACCTTAAAATGTAATGTACATGTCATTATGTAAATCAAACAATGCTAATAAATGAAAGTTGGATAAATAATAAGTGTCTTTTATGACCTAATATATGCTTCCTTTTAACAGGCAAAATTAAAACATGACTAGTAGATAAATAAATTTTCACTTACAAAGGAGTACATGCTATAATTAGAAAAATCTTAGTGAACCACTTGGACTTGGTGGACTCCAATTGTGATTCAGAGGTACAGTTTAACCCCATTCAGTGATTAAAGCAATAAAGTTAATGACCTCCTTATCACCACACCACAATTTTTATGGTCCTACTAAATGAGTATACTAACTCAAGGTGCATGAAAGATAGCAGTTGTTAAGAAATAAGAGAAAAGTGATACTTTCTATCATTCAGAGATTTTTAAATTGAAGTCAATAGAAAGCATGACTAATTATAATAGAAACAAAAGGAGATTCTGACTAGAAACACTTTGGAGCTTCACATGCTATATTTAATAGTTTTAAATGTGCAAAGTGTTTCAAAATATATATGGATTGGCTTTCCCATCATGGAGACACAATACTCACCATCTACTCATTAAGGCAGGAAAGGTTTAAATAGATTCATGTTTTGGGGAAAATCGTGTCCATAATTGGCTGCCTCAAAGGCAGAAACAGCAAGAGGGCACATCAAAACCCAGGTGCTTAGTTCTTGGCAACCTGGAAGGTGGGCAGCAGAATAGAGACCTGGAAGCATCAGCCAGGGACCACATACATTACCCCATATCACCCTCCCAGGATCCACTGAGACTTACATAGGAGCATGCTTCACTAATATGCAAGGTATTTCTTAATCCAATCAAATTGACAATTCACAATTATCAGCACAATATAATTGCTTATTAATAAAATATTTAAAAATATAAATTTGAAAACATATCAAATTTTCTTTTACTTTAAGGAATAATTTGTGCTCTTTTAAAATATATTTTTAATTAATTCATAGTAGTTGTACACATTATTTGGATATGTATGTGATGTTTCCATATGTACAGACAATGCATAATGACAAATCAGATATTTAAAAAAATCTTTCACTTGAGACATTTGTCATTCTCTGTAAAGGGAGTATTAAAGTACTTTCTAGGAGTTACTTTGAAATATTCAGTTATTTGTTGTGAAACAAAATTATCCTGCAGAATATCATACATTACTCATGTTCAATAGTGCTACTGTTGTAATTAACCACCCTCTCTCCCTATTCCTTCCCCACATCTTGCATAGACTTGAATAGCTGATGTTTTCTTCTTAATTTTGGGTTCAAAGCTTTCTCTTGTACATATGAGAATGTACAATATTTGGCTTCTAGTATGTGAATTGTATTATTTAACATAATACACTTAGTTTCAGAAGTGCTGCAACAAATGACAGAATTTTGTTCATGATATGGCTTAATAATATTCCACTGTACATACTATTTCTTCTTAATCCATTAATTTATTGATGGACCTAAATTGAATTCATATATTGGCAATTGTCAGTATTTGTGGAATAAAATAGAGATGCCCATGTTTTTGTAATGTCCTGATTTGAATTTCTTGTGTATGTATCCATCAGTACACATACTAGATCATATCACTGGTTCAATACTAGTTGTTTCAGAAATACTCATACTTTTCTACAAAATGGAAAATATTTCTCACCTTCAGCATATGAACATTTAACCTATTTGGAAGCTCATCAGTATTTCTTTTTTGTATTTTTGATAATAACCACCCTAACTAGACTAAAAACATGAGAGATTGTTTATTTGCTGATTAATGATCTTCAGTACTTTTTAAATGTACATGTTGGGCTGGAGATTTAGCTCAGAGACATAAGTGCCTGCCTGGCAAGCACAAGGTACCGACAATTTGTATGTCTTCTTTAAAGAAATGTGTATTTCAGATCATTTTCACATTTTCCAATCAGATTCAATCCTTTCTTTTCTTCTCTTTTCTGATATTCTATTTTCTTGAATTCTTATATATTTTGGAAAGTAATAATTTTAGATAAATATTTAGTAACTATTGCCACCTGTTCTACAGGTCATCTTTTCAACCTGTTGTTCATTTATTTTCTTTATTGTATGGGAGATTTTATTACCTCTGATATAATTCTGTATGCTACTTCTTGCGTTTGTTGATTTTGCTTTAGAATCACAGCCAAGATAATCTTAGGTGAGAATAATATCTTTAAATTAGTTTTGCTTCATTTTTATCAATTAATTTTGCTATTTTGATTCTTATATTTATATTCCATTTGAATTGATTTTTTTTAGTAAGAGTTTCTATTTTCTGCATCTAAATTCTGAAATTTCCAAATGCAATTTATTGAAGTGATTTTTTCACCAAATATGTTCATAATGACTTTAATACAATCAATGGATTGGAAATCAACAGATTTATTTCTGAAATTTTTAATCTGTCTCACTGGTCTGTGTGTCTGATTTTAAGATGCTAGCATGTTCTTATTAGTATAGCTTTGTATAGGCTTTCATAAATGCTTCCAAGTTTATATTTTCCCCAAGATTGTTTTGGCTAGATACAGTCATTTCGGTTCTGTAAAAATTTTTAAGCGTTTACAATTTTCCATTTATGTGAAAGTGGCCATTTATACTTTCATAGGAATTGCATTAAACCTGTAAGTCACTTTGGGTAGTATGTACATTAAAACAATATTAATTCTTCTAATTCATAAATATGCTTTGTCTTTGCTTCTGTTAATGGCATATCCCTTTCAATTTATTTCATCATTATCTTATTTTTTTCACTGCCTTTTTAAAATTTATTATTAGGGTTTTTTTGAAGTTATCATGGTTAGGATTGCTTTTACAAAAATTTATTAGTGCACAAAAGTTACACAGTTTTGTGTGGTGATTTTATATCTGAGACTTTATTTTTTTAACTTAACAGTTAAAACAGTGTTTTTTTCTGTTGTAGTTTTTAGGTTTTCTATATATAAATTCATGTCATCTATAAACAAGAATATTTTTAATTTTTTCTCCTAATTGGATGCATTCTATTTCTTTCTCTTGCCTTTTTCTTCTGGATAAAACATCAATATTTTATTCAATCACAGTTGTGAAAACAAACATCCCTGGCTGATTCCTTATCTTAAGAAGGTAATTTCAGGTCTTTCCCATTCATTTTAATGTTTTCAATTTTTTTATCATGCATAGTCATCATGGTGCTAAGGTACATTCCTTCAGTAGCTAAATTTTAAGGGTTTTGATCACAAAGACATTCTCAATTTTATCACACTTTTGTATGTGCTGAGATGATTGTATTGTTTCATTCTGTTCATTTGATTCATTATAATTATAATTACTGGTTTTAAAATGTTGAATCATTTTTACACCCTGGAAATAAATATCACCAGTCAGGATTACACATTCTTTTCATGTGTCATTGGAGTCAGTTTACTAGTATTTTGTTTAGAACTTTTCCATCTCTGTGTTTTCAAGAATATTATTTTGTCGTTTTTTTGTTTTTATTTTGTTTTAGTACATATTTGCATTACATTATGATTACATTATTGTGGAGAACTGTTACAAGTACATAAAATGTCTTATTTTAAATTATGTTTTCCTCTTTTTCTTCCCTGCCTCTCATTTCTTGATTCCAATCTGAACAAAATCTCTTTCTCTATTTTCTATTATTTACCTTTAATTTGCTCTTTATTTCTACTTCATGTTTCTCATAGAAAAACCAAGAGGTCTTTAAGCTCACGTGTCTGTTTTGTTTCACTTAACATGATGTCTAGGTGTAGCCAGTTTCCTGCAAATGACATTTTCATGGCAAAGTAGTACTCCAGTGAGTATAAATAGCAAATTTTGTCTGTTCTTTCATCCATTGGTGGACATACAGTTTCAAAACTTCCAAGTTTTAAATATTATGATTTTTTTTCTGCTGTGTACATGGTTGTGCATGCATCATTGGAATACGGTGTTTTTAATTCTGGAAGGGGAATATTTGGGGTTAATGGAGTTTCTAGTTTCAGTCATGTGAGAAATCTCCATACTGATTTCCATAGTGATGTCACAGTCTTTTGTAACAAATCTCTCATATTCTACTGTACTTTTGCCCTGACACTCAAATGAAACAGCTGTTGTTTGCTTTCTTTGTTCCTTTGTAGTGGAGAGAAATCTCCATGAAACTCCAATTGGCATTCTCAGTGATGTCAATCATCAATTTGTAAGACTGTTTTCAAAATGAAGATCCATTAATTATGTAACAGCAATTGTGTCACAGTTAAACCCCCATACTTGGTAATTTAGCTAGACTTTACCTAACAGGAGCTTTCTTTTTCCGTTCTCTATTGACAGAATATATCACACTTGGTCTCATAAGGTAAATAAGCAGCAGACACCACCAGGCTTGTGTAAAGGCCACATGGTGTGGAATGCATGGTGCCTGGGTTCAGGCACAGAGTGGAATAAGATCTTCTGCCCTGGACAAAGAGCCGTGTGTCCCTTTTATCAGGACGGAGAGAAGGCAGGGGACATTAAACTGGAAAGAACCCAGTTAAAATCATGGTGAAAGTTTTCTGGAAATCTTTATCTCAGTGGGCTGAGTCCTTTGAAGTGTCTGTTGTAAATTTTAGTGTTTCCAGATGTCTCCAGGCCCTGCAAATTTTCTTGTCTTGTCTTATCTCCTTTTCTGTGTTTGCCAGTGACAACCTCAGGGCTGAGCTGAGTTCCCTGCAGACAGTAGTGCTTCTGCTGGGGAGTAGAGCAGGCTGGGGGTTGGGAGAGTCAGGCAAGCTTAGAGACTTACGGTATGGTTTATAGGCCATGGGTTCAGCTGGATCCAAAAGAAGCTTGTTGAAGTCCTAACCCTGGAACCTCTGAATGTGGCCTCACTTGTAAATAAGGTGGGGATCAAGTTAAGATAAAATCATTAGTGTGAACTATATTTCTATACATCTAGGGGACTAGATAATGATAGAAGACAAAAAGACACAAGGGGAATAGGACTAAGTGACAACAAAAACAGAAATTGGAATGATGGACCTGACAATCAAGGTTCACCAAGAATTCCCAACAAGTGGCCAGAGGGCAGGAGGAAGCACAAGTTTCTGCTCTGCAGACTTCAGTAGACATGTGACCCAGTGATATGCATTTCTCGTTTCTCCTTTTCTTTTCTTTCTTTTTTCTTCTTTTCTTTTCTTTTCTTTTCTTTTCTTTTCTTTTCTTTTCTTTTCTTTTCTTTTCTTTTCTTTTTCTCCCTTTTCTATGGGTATGTGTTATGGTGTACACTGGAAATATCCTCCCAGTGCCTTACATACTTAGCTTTTGGGAGGTGCTTGGAATCTGGGGGGATCAGGCCTCATCGGTGGTTGGATCTGCTGATGAGATCTGTGGCTGAGTGCTGTTAGGAGGTGAGCCCTGACACTTGTGGGTGACCAGGAAGGGTAAATCTCCCTCTTCTTCTCCTCCTTTTGCCTTTTCTTGCCGGCTTTCCCGACCCAAACAGCTTTTCCTGCACTTCGCACCTCTGCTATGGTATTTCTGCCCTGGATCCAGCAGAATCAGGACTGTAACGAGAGCCAAAATAAACCTCCACTCCTTTATGTTGGGGTGTCGGGTATTATTTCTCATCAATGAGGAGAGGGACTGAGACAATACATGTTTGCAATACATGATAAACGTATTCATCATGCAATAAGGGTACATATCTACATCAAAACATGATTATTTTTGCTTCCCCTTTCATTCCTCTCTCTTCTCTCTCCTCTGTTCCTCTGATTCCCTTTACATCTCTTTAAATTATTTAAACTTTTAGTTTCTCCTATAAGAATATATGTAATATTTAAACTTCTGTGTCTGATTTATTTAACTTCTCATTAACAACACTCATTTTCCTACAGATGACTCAAATATTTACTTCTTTATAGCTGAGCGTTACTCATATATATATATATATATATATATATATATATGTATCTGTAGATGTAGAGATATACAATTTGCTTTATTCATTAATTTGTTAAAGGTCATATAGGTTGATTCTAAGTTTTAGCTATCATGAGTTGAGCTACTGTAACCATGGGTATGTATGCATCAGTGGAACATGATACCTTTAACTCTTTCAGAGGTACACTCAGAAGAGGTATAATTAAATCAAATTAAATTTCTATTTTTAGTTTTTTGAGGACTCCACATACTGATTTCCATACTGATTATACTAGTTTACATTTTCACTAACAATGTAGAAGGATTTCATTTTCCCCACAACTGGATAAGTGTTTGTCAGTTTGTTCATTCCTTTGTTTGCAGTCCTTGATGTTGGCCATTCTCTCTGGTGTGTAATGGACTCTGTTTTATTTTTATTTGACTTTTCTGTTGATCAAAGTTGTTGAACATTTTTCATATACCTGTTGGCCATTTGTAGTCATTTTGAGAAGTTTCTGCTTATTTCACATGATCAGTTTGATTGGGTTTATATTTATTAGATGGGTCTAAATATTTAAACTTCTTTTTCTATCAAGACATCTGAACGTTAGCTGTCAAAATTTTTCCTGTTGTATGGATTTTCTTTTTACCCTGTTGCCTGATTCCTTTGCGGAAGCTTTTATTTTGATACAATCCCACTTGTTGAAAGTTGGTGGTATCTGTTATACAGCTGGTTTTCTGGTCAGAAAGTCTTTGCCTCTGCTAATATTTTCAAGAGTTTAAAATTTCAACATTCGTGTACATTAGGAATAGATTTACATTGCTTTAGGTTCCTGGTATGCAGTGTTTAGTCACAACAGCCTCTAAGAGACTTGAAACACCATGGAACTTTGGTAAAATTCCGGTGGAAATTAGAGGAGCAGTTTCTATGGAAAGAAGTGCAATTTAGTTTTACATGAATTGCACTCAAACTCAAAGCGTTAGAATTCAGCGTGATTTTTGAAATTTCTGATTGCTTTCATGTCAGGGCAGAGACTCAGTGTTCCAAGGAGATAAACTTGATTGTCTGATTTTTTTTTTAGAGAAAATAGATTACAGTTTACTAAAAAGCAAAAACAAAATTCCATGAAACCTTACATTTAAAATCACCCAGAACTAGACTCTCAATCTTATTATAAGATGTTTGTGTATCTTTCAATCTATTTTGTATAAATAACTACCATAATATTTGATGCATCCAGCAAGTCTAGCAAAGGTCAACCATGCAGAGATCCTGTACCCCTAGGTGACATATATCTTAAACTAAATAAAATAAATCAGTTTTCTGCATAAGGTATGTCAGATTTCAATCTTGTAAGAACTAATTCTTTATATATATAATTTTAATGCAAATTTTTCTTCTTATTTTTTTTTCAAAATCTCCTACAGAAATTCCTTTTACACTCAAAAACTTCTTCTAGAGCTAGGAGGAATAGCTCCTACATAGAGCACAAATAATATTTTGTTGGTTACCATTATATTCTAAGTTTTATGCTACTTGAGACATAACACCATAATTCCCCAATTTTGATAATTTAAATTTAGTAGAAAATATAAAGTTATTAAATACATTTTCAATGTAATAGTAATATCAATATAAGAAGCTCATAGAACATGTAAATATCTTATTTTAAATAGTCACTCTGTAAGCAATTCTTTATTAAATTTAAAGAATTTGCCTTCACAACAGTCAATTGTTCAGTTCTCAGGAATTTTTTAAGGTTATTGTTACACACAGGTATTTTATAGCATTGAGCACATATTTATTGCCAGAGTCACACATTTATTATAGGAAAGTATGAGCTATAAATATTCATAATTTATTTATTTACATTTTATCGCACTTTGTACTTTCTGTGTCATTTTCATTTGTTTAATTGTTACTCCTTTTCTATGGAACAAATGCTGCATAGGAGGCGCTATTGTTGTCTCTCACCAAATCTGTACAGTACTGGATTATGTTAAATGGATTGCTCCACCTCAACCAGGCTGGGTGTAATTGCAGAATGGAAACTGAGAAACATCTCTAAGCAGCTGCTAAGCATTAATCAAAGCATTACTGTTTAAGATGTGCTAAATTTCTTACCTTCACTGAAGGTTGTTTATCACGTACCTCTTTGAAAATCTCTTTCTTCACTTGGTTTCCTGGATACTTCCCACATCCCTCGCCTTTTCCAGCCCCTCTGGCCTGGCTGCTAACTTTTATAACTTGTTTACATACTACCTAAAACTTGAAATGTTGGCCTCAGGACTATGACTTCATTCTCATCCCTCTCACTGAAGTTACTATTGATTATTCCTATGGTTTTAAATGTGCTGATTGCTCCCAGATTTATGTCTCCATCTCAAACTTCTGCTCTGAAATCTATGAATCTAGATATATGGATTTCCCTAATTGACATCTTTATGTGCATGGCTTCTAACACAGTTCTCAAACTTCAACTTTTGCAAAGTTTCTTACAGTGTTTGTTAAAAATCAAATTGCTGAACCTCAATGCCAGAATTTCCAATTTAGTATTTCTGAGGTTGTGGTTGAGAATATATATTTCTAACAACTTCCTAGGGGAAAATAATGCTAAGGGACCTGTACTGTGGTCATTTATTTACACATAGCTAAAGCTTATCATGCCAAAATTTATCTGTTGAGTTTGTCCTTTTACCTAGTTTTTTTGCATTCATGTCAGTGATGGCTAATAATAATTTTGTGTTACTAATTTAGCTGGTAGCAGGTTCCCAAGAGCATGTGTGAGCTCAGTGAATCACCTTCCTTAGCTGCTTGGCTGGACGGTTCTAATCATGCCTTCCACAAACAGTGATTTCCTTCAGAATCCCTGAGCTTTTTAAAACCTACATCAAATTTTATGTAATATTTCCAACCTTCTCTTTACATGTCTAATTGAATCATCAAAGGCTTCCATCTCTTCAATTTTGTCTGCCTATCAAGTTTTATTTTCTTCTATCCTCTCATTGCCTGTGTGAAGCTATTTGAACAGGCCATGGCTCTTTCCTGCTGATATGATTTGAGTGTCTGTGGTCCCCTCATTTGTATGATGAGGCCCCCACATCCACTGTGATGCTTTTTGGAGGTGGGGCACTTGGAAGTTCATTAGATGCAGATTAGCTCAGGAGGGCAGGTGCCTCTAATCCATGTTCCCGGTAAGAAGAAGAGAGATCTCACTCTGTGCACCTGTGCCTCCGGAGGGACGCCACGTGGGCACACTGAGGAAGTAAGTGGCTTCCAGCCGGAGGACAGCTCTCAGGCCAGCAACTTGATGTTAGGTGCTGTGACCTCTTGAGCTGTGAGAAATTAGCATATGCTGTTTAAACCACCGGCTTATAGAAATTTGTTATAGGAGCTCAAGTCAACAAAACCAAGTCTTCTATAGACCTTTTCTTTCTTTGGTGGAAATATCTTTAACATTTATTAACTTTAAAGGGACAATTTCAAAAGGAATGCAGAGTTTTCGTAAATCCATATAATGTAGTCTTATTTTACTATGATATACAAAATTATTTATTATAGAAACTATGTTTCATCTTAAAATTACATATTGATCTAAAATGTTCATGAGACTTCTTAACATTTAAGGACTAAAATAAAGGAAAATTCTGATTTCTCTCTGCTTATGCCTCATGGACTCTAAGAGAGTAGGATTATTTAGGAAAGAAAATTATTAATGACTACACCTAGAGTATGCATTTAAAGTTTTCTGAAAAGCGCCATTACTCTGCACCATATGTATAAATTATATTTCATAGATATTCCAAGTAATAAATGTTTGCTAATCTGTTGATTAATATACTGGTTTTAAATACCAAATATTTATGGGTTTATGGAAAGTTCAGTAATAGTAATTTCTAGTCAATTGTAGGAATTAAGCTACTAAAGTACCCAGAAATAATTATAACAGAAAAATTGGCAAGAGAATCAAATTTGGAAAACTATATTCTGATATTAAAACAACTGCAAAACAACAACAAACTGTTCAACGTGAAGGAAACATTTAAATTCTAAAATATATGGAAGATACAGAAATTAAAAATCATTTTACCATAGTGTAGACACATCACAAAGTTTACTGCATAACTACTTTAAAATATAAATTATATAGAGATGATCATTGCATGGTAAAGTTATAAAAGACAGAGGGTCCTGGAGTTTTCTATCCATTAATGTCCATCTATTCAGGAATCTAATATCTTAGTAATTAATACTTTTAATAAATGAATTTACAGCTCAACTTCTAGGATGCATAGCAAAATTGTACCTGACATTTCAGTGCTCAGATACTAATTCGATTCAGTGAGTCGAAAAAATAAAGATGTGGTACTTTTGGCTCAGGACATTTTATTACTGATACTAGCATTAACAGAGCAATGTTTCTTCTGCAAAAATTTTAACACTACAAGAAACTAGATATTTGAACAGTCTGTGCCTAGTAGAAAAAAATTTTTGAGTGTAGTTTCTTGTTGGCATGTGATGGAAACAAGGAGAAAAGAATTTGCATTCACAAGCCACTAACCATTTGGTCATGTCTGCATCACAGTATGACTTAACTGTCTTGAACAATGTGAAAGTAGACAAGAGTCATTTATTAAAAGGAATCATAAGAATAACAAAAACTAAAAGTTTTTTTCTGGAGAATGAATTATAAATTTTTATTCTTAGAAATATATAATCAATGTCAGACTACTGACATAAGTTGATCATCATCTGTCATATACAAAAATGCTTAATGTACATGTAAGTATCTAAGGAAGATCCCATATTGTACAGGCTTTCAATGTTGTTATTAATAAGACGAGAATTAATATTATATTCCTTTTGCTACTGTGCTAAACTGATTTTAGATATGCTGGATAGAGGATGATGGGTGTGTTTTAAATATACAACTATTAATTGTTTAAAACTTAATTTAATGTGCTTGTTTTAATTTGATAAGTTTTAAAATTCATTGTTTTAAAATATTAAGCATCCATTCGTTTAAATATTGATTATGTCCATAGCGAACATCTACCATAGATAATTGCTGTTGGTAAAAACTGAAGGTGACAGAGTAAATATAACAATTAATGATCATCTGCTCACGAATCACAAGTGAATATTTAGCAAGAAGCAATGAAGAAACGTGCAATACACAGAGACTAGATAATAACAGCGAATTGCAAGGCGGTAATTTAAATAGAAGAGAGACGCACTTTGTGAGAGTGTGCCTTGGATCTGAAATCTTAGAGACCAAAGGAAAGGGTGTTATGAATTTTACACAAAATACAACCCAGTTTGAAAAATTCAGAAATAGTCTAACTTCTTGGCTCCAAGGGGAAGTGTCATGTTTTGTGGCTTTTGTGACCTGGATGAGGGGGGCGGGGCGGAGAGTAAGGTCTGCAGCTCTAAGCAGGTCTTTGCGCTCCAAGACTTTGAAATAGGCATTTTTGGCTGCGCCAGGGTTGAATTTTATTTTAAACAGTAGAAGAGACATTGATGAATTTGAAACAGACAAAATTCATCATGTAACTTATGTCTTAAAGGTTGTAAAGCTTTGTCTGCTGGGTAACATAAGATTTTAGACTTTATGCACAACTGAGAAAGCAAAAATAATGGTCCATACTAGGTATTTTAAAAATGGACATAATGGTGATATAATTTTAATTTGGAATTGAAAAAAGATGTACAAAGCTATATCAATCTGAGGGGTACATACATTCTATATTTTTATCTTAAAAAACTGCATAAGGAATAGCAAGAGATGATCTCTGTCAAGCTAGAGAAAAGTTTGAATGAATAGATTATTGAAGATTGACCCACAGTTCTCTTCCATTATGCTAAATTTTAACTTTTATGTGTTTACTCATGAGGGAGGAATAAATATAAATAAAAACTGCCGGTGTGTGGCAAGAACACACTGTATATCCTATGGCCACCGACTCTGAAGGTCACTTAACTTGGAAGACCTGAAAAACATATGCAGGTTCCGCTTGTAAAGTTATTATTTACTGATTTCAGTGAGTTGTGCAAATAATTATTAAAATTTTTAACACAAGAGATGTCAGAGTTTATAGAAATGTTAATTCTGGAAACCGCCAATAGTCTCCTGTAATTAGAGAGATATTTGCTAAATATATGTAGCCCATTCTATTAAGAGAATTCGTATTATAATTTCATTGTTTTATAATCAAGTAGCTTGTAGATGTTTTAAGCAGGCATATGTGAAATCACTAGAAGCAAAAGAAGAAACATAGTTGTCAATAAAATCAGTGTGTAACATCCTTTTTATTAGGACTGAAAAGAATGTTCTGGGGACTTTTGTATAGATTGTCCCCTCTCCAGTGTGACACTGCCAGTATTTTCTTTTTAATTGTGCAGAGAAAAATTATATTCCATGTTGCCTATTTCATGGTAAAAGAAGTAAGTTGTTATAACTTTTGTAAAAATGTGCTCTTTCAGCTTAACTATTGTAATACTTTCCTTCATTAATACAGATAAGAGCACAGAGTGCAAAGTTAATTACAGTCTCCAAATTATCTCACTGGAATACAACAAATCACTTTATTTTCAAAGTTATTTCTGATTATACATCTTTTATTTAAAAGCAGAAAATACTACTGAGCAGACACATTCTGTGAGATTTTAGGTTGAGGCCATCGACGCCTAAAAGAATTTTTATTTTTGGAAAATGCCTGCCATCAAATGAAATTGATGTGACACTCCCAGTCTTTCAGTTTGGCTTGTCTGAAACCTTTAAAGAGGAGACTGAATCCTCCCAGCATCTGCATGCATCTTTTGTCAAAGAAGTTAATGGGATGAAAAATGAAAAGGGAAGTGCAGTAAAGAAATCTATTCACATTGCATTCCAATAAAGGAGTTTCAGTTTTCCTTAACGTGTACAAGGAAATGGTACATAATTGTGTTCCACGGTTACTGTAAACTATTTTTCATCCTGTCGGTGTTACTTTTTGATATCAAGCCTTATGTACCAAAAAAATGCACACAAAGCTAATAAAATAACTAAGATATTTAAGGCAATATATATGTGACTGAAGGTTTTGTTTAACACCTCTTCTTTAAAGTTTGCTTTTGCTTTGTTCTTTTTGTTATATGAAGAACTGTGAAGTGATGAAGAACTTTTGTTGGATGTTAACACAAATGTATTTCTAAATTGGCATTTCTTCAAAGGGAAAGACTTCTAAGGTATTTATCTCCACATAATCTCTTTTCATTTATCTATTCATTACCATTTTTGCTCCATAGTCCTCCCCCAAATTCTTACATACTATTTTATATATCAGAAGAAATAGTTTTAAAAACCGTAAGAAAGTATATGCTTTTTGCATCTGAGATCAGCTTATTTTCTTTCTTCTTTTTTTAAAAAAAACCTTTATAAATTTGTAATATTTACTTTTTTCTTTAACTTTTCATTTCATCACTCCATGTTTACAATGCATAATGATTACATTCTTGGTGGGGAATTGTCAGATGTATGTAACATGTATTCTTAACAAATACATGAAATACAAAATTATACATATTGATGGAGTATCATGTAATGTGTCCACACATGGGCACACTGTATACTGTGAGGCACCCTTATCTACTCAAGTTTTAGTTATTTCTTTATGGTGAAAACTTTAAAACTCTTCTAGTTTTATGAAATGCATCACATATGATTGTTATATGTAGTCACCATACTGAGCAATAGCATCATATACAGAGTTCTTGCTCCTAACCGTAACTTTGTGATATCTATCTATCTGTCTGTCTATCTATCTATCTATCTATCTATCTATCTATCTATCTATCTATCTATCTATCTGCTCCTGGCTGAAGTTACTTAGTATAGTGATCTCTGTTGCCCCTCTCTTTTACTGCAAGTGATAGAATTTCATTCTTTTTGCAAACGAATAACATTCCCCACTGTGTAGGTGGCATGTTTTCATTATCTGTTTATCAGCTGACAGATCTCTTCCTTGTTTCCATACCTTGGCTATCTTGATTATTGCTGCAATGAAAATGGAAAGCCAGTGTTCCATAGCAGACTGATATCATCTATTTTGGATGCATGCTCCTCAGTAGGATTCCTGGATCATATGCTAGTCCTATTTTGAAATTTTTGGGGCATCTCCCACTGTTTTTCACAGTGGCTCCACTAATTAAAAATCTTAGTTTGAAAAAAGTCATGTAAATTCTTTTATTTCTCAAAAATTTATCTTAGTACTATATCATTTCTGTATACTGTATATTGTACATACTGTATCATTTCTGTATATTGTATATTTCTGCATATTGGGAACCATATAGTCAAAAGATAGATTAATTATTCTGGGAATCTAGCTTCCTTGTTATTGCTATCAATTATTTAAATTACTTAACTATATAACCATACATTGCCAAAATATGATATTTTGATCTGTGTCTACTTTACCTCTGTTGAATCATTTTTAAAGAAACGTTTAACTGTTTGGGTATTGTTATAGTATTCTTGTGACTTAGAATGTTCCTGTTTTATTTTTATTTAGGGGAAAGGAATAAAAGAAATTTAGCTCAGTTGGCCTAATTTTTATTCATTGAATGTTGTTAAAATGTAAAGACATATTAAAGACCCTGAAATAAAATATAATTATTTTTTCTTTTATTTTTTCCATTAGCTTGATTTTCTAAATTTTAACATTTTATAAATGAATTTTGATATATTTCATGTAGTAAAGTATAAACTTATTTTAGTTACTTGGTAGCCTACACTAAATTTATTTATAGATGTACTGTTGTTATACAACAAGTTGTTGTTATATAAGGAAGTTAAGAATCTGTCAATATTTTATATTTGCTAGACAATGATAAACAGTTATCTTGAAAGTCCTGTGTAATAAATTACACAAACCAAATCAGAAAAATAACTACATATGATCAACTGAGTATCTCAGTTACAAAGCTATAGTTTAGATTTTAGAAATTTAGACTCAGCTTATGCACATGCAGTTTCATCCAAGTATTTATATTTTAATACATATATTAAGCGTTTCTTTACTGGTTCAATTCACTCAAATTTTTAAGGTCAATTCACGATTTTAGAAAGATTCGTCGTGGATAAACCTTGTTTTGTTTTATTTTGTTTTGTTTGAAACAGGGACTTGCTAAGTATTTCACGCCAGCCTTGAACTCACGACGTAACTGAGGCTGACCTGAAATTTATTATAATTCTCCTGACTCAGCCTACTGAGTGCTGGAATAACAGATGTGCAGCATCACATCCCATTGGATAAACCTTATTAATTCATGTTTAATATGCTGAACTTTAATGCTGTTGCTGATAAAGTGAGAAAGTTACTCTTTTATATGGTTTCTTAGACCTCCCTCTCAGTATGTCCATATTGGTGAAAGTACTCAAATTGTATCGGAGCAACCCTGCCAAAATAATTTATTAGAAAGAAATATGTAATAGAAAGACATTTAGGGCAAATTGAGTGCAATATAGTCGTCTATGTTGAGACAAACACATACTAACATACAAAAACTTAGTACAAAGTAAAACTGAATTAAAGCCTTTATACAGGAATGCATCATTCTTTTACAGGCTTGTGAAGTCATTAATATTAGGAATAAGCATCTCTGTAGCTATAAAGAACCCATTTTTGCAAATACACTTACTATGCTAATGCAATCAAATGTTACCTGCCTGTGAGGTTTCTGTTAGAATGACTGATAGGAAACATACTCACTGTTAGAAAGAACAAGTGCATACATCTCATCTCAATAACACCTGGAAATAGATATTAGTTATTTTAGTTATTATAACTATTACTTATATTAGTTATTTCAGTTCAGGATCATTTAGAACTCAATCTGGGTTTATCTAAGAAATTACACTGCAAGCTTCTAATCATTCCATGATGAAAATTTAAAAAATAATTTCCAGACTTGGAATATGTTTATATTCTGGGTATGTTGTAGATGAATTTGATTTGAATACAAACAATATGAAAAATGCATAATTTTAAAAATAAATGAATTCATTAGGTGATTATGGCTATTAAATTCACTAAATACAAGAACTTGTTTCTTTAAATTCTTACTGTAATATTTAATTTCTTGTAAAATTTAAATCCAAGACATCAGAGAAGACTTTGATTTTATCAGAAGAAAAGCTTTTTCTTTCTTTATATATTTTCTTAGAAAACTTCAATCTGTGCTGCATGCATATAATGTACCAAAAAAGTAGTTTGGCAGGCAGAAGGCTTTCATCTCACTTGGGGTGAAGATAATATAAATCAGTTATCCCCTATTCTTAAATAAGACCATACAAAAGGTTAGCAAATTCATTGCTTAATTTTGGTTTTGAAATTAAGCATATATACTGGGAAAAAGTAAAAAAAAAATCAAAGTTGAAATATATATTTAGTTGGAAATTCAAAAACCTCTTGAAAGTGCTGCAGTGAATTCTTTATCCTTAAATCCAAAAACTGGAGGACTGACATGTGTCTCCCAGCTGGGAGACAGAGGAGACACTGGCCTCAGACTTACGCAGCACAATGACTAAGAGTTAGCACTAATAATCTTTTTATGGACAGGTTAAATTGAATACTTGAGTGGGAAATTCCGTCTTGGCCAGAATCTCTCAGTACAATGAAGGAGTGTTTTGCAAGGAAAAGTTGAGAAAGAGACAGCTAAACCATTTGAGAAAGTTTAGGAAATATTGGTGCAAAGAAGCTGGAATTTAACCATGAAATGCCAAAAGGCTTAAAGATTAATTATGAGCAAGCCAGAGATTTGTCGATAGAAGGGCATATTTGTCTGTGCAGGGAAAGATGAAGGCAAGATATCCAGAGGGTATTACAGTGGGGGACAGAGAAAAACTGACACAGGGCCATGATAAAGGACAAACTTCACACCATGTCTTCTAGTCACAGGCAAGACCCACGCAAACTTGGTTGCCATTCATTGACCTGTCACCTCCAGTGTCGGCATTTCCATCTCCAGGGTGGTAAGGAAACTTTAGACATAAAATGGATATTTAAATTAAACTTTTATTTTAAAGTAGGACTAAATATTTTAATCATAAAAATATAAACTAAATTGGCATTACACTTCATCATTGTAAAAGGAGTTTTTACTTACTGTCATTTAACTGGAATAATCCTGTGCATTCCATAGATTTTATCCAAGAAGGACAAAATGAATTCCACACATTTATTGGACCATGTGCCAGGTGGGGAGGGGAAAATAAATTGGCATTCAGATTACACGTAGTTTCTGTACTGATTACCTACCCATTGGTGGAACATAAGACTCAATGTTATCTTCAGCCCTCATTCATTTATTTGAAATCTTAGTGTGTGGGGAGTTTATGTATGTTCATTGATCCAAGACCCATAATTCTGGAAAAATAATGGAGAAAATTTAATTGTAACTCTTCGAGTTTCCCATTTACTACTTTTTTCTATACTGTATCTAAAAGAAATTTTATAAAATACTTGTGGCAAATATAAAAATATTTTCCTTGCTTCCAAAATTAATTTACATTGTCTACATTTAAAATAATACTCTTGTTAATGTAGTTATTCTCTTAAAGAGATTGTAGTGTCTCTGATTGAGCATAACTGCCATACAATGGCAGTACTTTAGACAGAATTTCCAAATACTAATTTTGAAAGAAGTAAGTTAAGTGTTGAGAATATAATCCACATATTATCAAATACTAAGAAATTAAAAAAAATACATTTTTGAAAAGTAATTTTTGTTTATTAGTGCATAGAATGGTAAAAGACTTCTCTGTTATACTGACAGCTGGAAAAGCATTAACAGTATGAATTACTGTTAAAAAGAAGGAAATAGGACCATTATTTGTTAAATTCTTTAAAGAATCCATTATCATATTCACTTTGTAGATAATGTATTTTAGTTCTGTTTATAGGACATGATGCCCTAATAATACAATACACATTTTTAAACTGCTCTTTCCTTCTAAAACTCTTCTGTGTTTCATGAAATAGTTGATAATAGCCAGGAGATTTATTTAATCTACAGTTACTTTACCCATTATCTGAAGTATTCCTCAAATGGAATTTGTTTTCAGTAATGCCTTTCTGTTTAAAAGTCTCCCAATATACTGCTGAGTTCAGCAACTGGAGTAAATGGGGCTTTGAAGAATTATAGGTTATTCTCATTTTCCTCAAGTCATATTTCTCAACTGGAAGATTAAAAGCGATCCTCAAACCAGGTAAACATTTTCCGAAGCTGTGCTGAAAAAAAAGCGTGATAGCATCAGCAACTTTGATCTTTGAGTCCTCAGGAACAAAGCAGCCTGGCAGGTTTCCTCTTTTCTTAGTATTCAGTCCCATTGAGGAGGACACAGTTGTTATGGTGCTGATAAATATTTCCCTGCAAAATATTAGCTTAATTATACAGCTATGAACTGAAGGGAAACTGTATCACAGAAGTACTATTTTCCTATGAGAATTAGTGTTGTTGCTCCATAGAAATAGCAGAGGAGAAATGAAATATTTTGCAATGAATTCCCGAGAGTGTGTCTGTTTAGAAATGCGGGCATGAACATACACAGAATATAACTACCTAAAAGTCATGGAATGTTTGTGTTTCCCTGACATTGCAAAGGGAATAAATTTTCAGTTGATTTAACAGATTTACAATATTTTACTCTCTGTTATACTTTATATTGGGACTATGTTTTCAGGTTTTGTAATTATAAGTGGATGGCTTAATTGAAAGCATAACTATTATTCATTATTTTTGTCTTACCTACCTTGTAATTTGCTTTGAAAATTAGTAACTCAAACCAAAAATTAGTAACTTTCATTTTCTTAAAGTCATCATCTCTTCTTATTTATGTCAAAATCCTCATTTGCATTTAAAGTATATACACTGACATATAAACATGCATATATATATATGTATATTATATATTTACATATATAATATGTAAATATATACATTCTCATGTATAGTAAATGTGTATATATGAGACAAGGTATAAAGAAAGGAAAATATGTTATTTCCCAAACCAGATGTCTCTAGAAACAATAAGGGACTATTAGTATAATAATTTTATAATCTTTAGCTTATAATTAGTATCTACTCATTTCAGTCACATTGCATGTTTTCTGTTAATTACTAGCCGATGTGTACAAACATAGAAGCATAAATATAAATTGGCTTTATTTGTATGCATTTGTAGCATAGATTATGGTAACTTGAGAATATATTTTGAATGAACTTCAACCATAAGAACAAACTGTGGCCCATGTGATAGAAATCAAATGGATTAGTAAAGGTCCATGGCTTTTATAACAGTCTAGCATTGACAATAGGTCACTAATTGACAGCTGCTATTTGACATTTCTCAAGGATCGGCTCTTATAGTTGGCAAGCTACTTTTAAATTTCATGACAGTTCTGGATTTAACAAGGAAACGGTGGGCTAATTTTGTGTACAACATTCTATGCCTTTAAAAAAATCAGTTATTAATTACTGACTCTACTTTGAACTTTTATAAGAAGATTCTAAAACATGTGGCCTCATGCTGTTAACATGAATGGAAATTCTAGATGTAGAAAAGAGAACACAAAATATCTTTTAGGGTTGAAATGATGATCTTTGGTTCTACTTCTATGTCTAATAAGGAAGTTGTTTTTGCAGATACATAGATACATAGGTTGCTTCCAATATAGTATTTTCCCCTATGTTTGCATTGGGGAACATAAATATTTTTCTTTAACACAGCAAAGAAATCTAGATGAATAACATTCTGCATGAATGAACATCAAATGAGGTTAACCCACTTAACGTGTGCTACTAATAGTCAGTGAGGAAAAAAAGATGTAATCCATTGTCTTCTCTGTGCAATCTTAATATGCATTTTGTGTTTTGGATTTATATCACAATTAACTTAAAAATATAAAATATTTTTCAGTTTTGATCCACATATTGAAGATTGGTCCCAAAATTGCATTTTGAACCTTAGATGAAACATTAATTTCCCTTTAAGTCCCCTCAATCACATTCAGAATGTCAAAAATGACTATAACAATACTTGTTCATTCTTAAGATTTCTCATTTACTAATATAGCTAATGTAGATCTTACCACAACTACTGTTTCCAGTGGATTACTTTATTATGCTTTATTACTTTACTAAGCATTGACACAGTGATATTAACAATGTAATAAACAAGAAGTTCCTGAAATTTATTGTTACAACTCAAAATTAACACATCTGTGAGACCTTAAGCAGATTCATGACTCATAGCACCAGAATTGCCTATGTAAAAATATAAATATGTAAAAATATAAAAGGAAGAGAGAGTAAGGCAGTGAAAGAATGAAAAGTGGAAAATGTGTAAGATAAGGAAAAATCAACAAATTATAGATTTATTTTCTAGAATTATTTTTGCATTTCAGAATTATTTTCTATGCTGAAAAATATTCCATGTGATTTATTGAACTGAGATAATATAACCATGAATAATGTACTATGAAACAAATTAAATGACATTTTACTTACAGCCATTGAGTTAGTCAGTTGCTATCAGATTAAACAAAGTAGCTACTCTTGTATTTTATCTGTTTGTGACACAAGGTCTCGCTATGCAGTTCAGGCTGGCCTTAAAATTACTTTGTAGCCTAGACTGGTCTCAAACTTGCAAGGATCCTCCTGCCTCAGCCTCCGGAGCACTGGGATTACAAGAGTGCACCACTAGGCCCAGTTTACCCTGGTATTTTAGACTCCATAGGAAAAATGCTTTCTTATATTCTGTCTTCATAATACTACAAACCAAGCATTTATAGTCCGTAACACTAACCAGCATCTATAGATAAAAAACATTTGTATGTGAAATATTGTATTCTCAGACTTACTTTATGACTTAATACTCAACTGCACTTTTTATAGTAGTTTCATTCTCAAAAATGTACAAAGTGAAAAACTGTTACTACTTAATAGTCATAAGCAATAATTTACCATTTTTGTGTCTCAGTTACTTTTCCATTTGATTATTTTGCTCCATGAATATTTAACAAGAAAACAACTTATAACTTTCCATAACGACTTAAAGTTGAAAGCATAGTTAGAAAACCAGACGAAAATTCTGTTTTTCTGGAAAGACAGCATGCAGGAAAAATATTCAAAAGAAACAATTAAGACACTGATTTGGAAAGTGCATCTGTCACATATATTTACAACTGGCTTCAATGCTGAATATTAATTAACTTTTAAGAAATTATTGAAAATTATAATCAATACATATCATAGAGATAATTTATATATAAGGTATTTATTCACAATTTTGAGAATATAAAATGTTTGAGTTTTTATTGTTGTCTAACTGCGGTAAAATGAGTGAAATTATACTTGTTGTGAATCTTCTTCTATCATAGTAAATGTGATTTGGTACTAAGACAGAGTAATTAATGTTCTCAAATTTTTAAATTCCATTTTAGACAACATCATTTACTCCAGGATAATATTCTGGAGATATCAAAGAATATGTTGAAATATTTTAGGAAATAAACCTTTGAGACAATTTCTTTTCTTTAAATCAGTGATAGACATCCAACTTTAATATTAATATCTGAATATCATGTGGTTTATCTTGCTCTCTTTCTTGTCATTCTGAATTACATTAAAATAAATATAATATCTGTGCCTAAGTAGTCAATAACAGCAGTCTGAATGCTTTTAATAATTGGAGGAAAGTAAAACCCGAATTACTCTAATGAATATTCACTTGGAATAATTTAAACAACGAAATGACTTATAAAGGAAGGTCAGAGCCAGTGTTAGATTAGTGAATCAAAATCTATCCTTAAATTATTACGGCAACACAAAAACTGTTTCATGAAACTTTGCAGATTTTCGTGCACCTTCCTGCCAGACTATTGACATATTTCTTTTATATTATCAGTTCCATATCTCGTATTCCTGAAAAGGCTATTGATGTAAAAGTATGCAAGTTACCTTTGACACATAGTTTCAGATAAATACATCAACTTCTTTTAAAACTTGTTCTGTGGAAAACATGTAACATCGATGTTATCCGAAAAGAGTATATCAAAACAGAAGCTCATTAAATAAATTTCTGGATAGGTGTCCACAAATATTTACAGGTGTATTTTGGATCAGTCATTAATTTTATCAAATCAATCACACAATAAAAAAATAAGCTTGCCATATATGGTTGTGCTCTTTTTGTGCTAAAAAAAAAAAGACAAATGCCCCAGTAACTTAACAACAGCTAAAATTCAACCTGTATTCTGCTGCTCAATATTTGCCTGCTTGTAGAGGTACTCAAAAGACATATCTTCGTACAAGGCATCATATTTTCCTGTGAACACTTCACCTGAAATGGCAAAAGGGGTTTTTCCAACATATTTAATTTAAGGACTTTAGGATAGAAAAGTTCCATGGAACCTTCAGATTAATCCAATATAATCCAAAATGTCCTAAGAAGAAGGCTGCTGATGGGGAGAATCAAAGGCAAGAAACAAAGGGCAGAATGCAAAGGACGTGAATTAATGATCAGGAAACTCTTTCTAGATGCTGGAAAAGTATATGAAATGGAATTCTCCCTTAGGAGCCCCACAAGGAGAACAGTGATACTGCACCTTGATTTTAGTCACAGAATTTGCAGTTTTTGGAATTCTGCTTCCAGAAGTGTAAGATACTAAAATCAAACTGTTTCCAGCACTTGGTTGGTGCAGCAGAGAAGTAATGCAAACTTGAAGACTAGAACTGATTCCAGGGAAAACACAGGAGCACTTTTAAGTTCCAAGGGCTCTGTGGTTGGGAGGTGTGGCAATGTCTCTGCTGGCTCCTTGCATCAGCAGTGGGCCTGCATATAACACACATTACCTTGCTCCTCAATTCATGCTTTAAACTTCTTGTTGACAACCTTCAAGAACCAGTTCAGTTCTAACTTTCTGTATCACTCTCTTTTTTACTGGTATCAGCTGAAAATATCCTCTTGAGCCAGAGCCAGGCACAGTGGCACAAGGCCTGTAATCCTAACTTCTTGGGAGGAAGGAGGAGGATGGAAGTAGCAGGAGGATGACAAGTTTGAGACTAACCAAGGTGACTCAGTGACTGAGCTATTGACCTTGTCTCAAAATAAAAAAATAAAAAATAAAATGTACTGTGTATATAACTTAATGTGAAGACTCTGGGTTCAACCCTTAGTGCCACAATAAATGAATAACCCGTGAAGCAAAACTATTTGAAATTTTGTCTGTCACATATCAAAGACAGTTTAGTGACACACTGTTCCCTGTGTCCGCTAACACTTTCTAACACTTTTGCCTATTCTTTTGAGAACTTTGTCTTATTAAGGGCAAATATCATGTTGAAGTTTCTCTTCTCTCTGATATAAATTCCAGCTCCTGAGCCAAGAGTTGACATTCAACAATACTGTAATGATGAATATGAAAAATAATTATCATTTTCAAGTGGTTTACAAGATGACTTTTCTAACTGTAAATAAAAAGATGTAAGCCATGAGTTGTCTAACCAGAACTCCCTAACTATGAACATCAGCAAATATTTATTGATAAAGATAAGCCGTGTCCTCTCTAAGAGCTGCCACATTCAAATGCCTAAATCAGCATACATTTGGAAATTTAAAAAGCTCTTCAGACTAATCTCATTAGACTCTTTCATGAGGATTTTATATTAAGCTCACTACTTCTAAGGCATTGGAGATTACTCACTTTCCTAATTGCTTACTTGATATATGCACGTGGGAACAATGACAGATTTTTCCGAGTGTCTGTGATAAATCTGGATATTCCAACAATTTCTTAAAACACCACACCTTAAATCATAGCGAGATGAGTATCTCCTTGAGAATCTTTTCTGAGACTATACTTAGTATTTTGAGAGGCAACTTCTGTTGCAATCAGTTGGGAGATTTCAGTTTTGACATGTTAAAATTATTTACATTTTTATCAAAAGTTTTCAACTTAGGAGTGTACATATTGGTGAATTAATTACTGTTTCCTCACCATGAGTTATTCTCTAAATAAACTAATCTGATTTCATCCTTTTAAGACCATTCTTTTAAAACCATTTAAACAATCTAATAATTTTAAAAGATTATTTAATGATTTTTACCTGTCAGACATATTTTGTTAAAGAAGCATGAATTTTAATAGTACTTGTAAATATAAATAAAATAATTATCCTACTTGTGCCAAGATAAGATCTATCTCAGTTTTTACTTGTGCAGAATATAATTTTCCAATATCCAAATTACTTTTAACTCCACTAGTTTGAATAATTGTTCACATTAACCAGATAATAGTGTCAATACACATATCCCACATAATACGAAAGATCACGATGCATTTCTTCATTTGTTTTCTTTATTTGAATTATTCATGTGATCAAACTCATCTTCAATTTACATAGTGAATTTGTAGACACAGCACTGTCAAGTTATATTTCTCAATAAATCTTCTACGATCAAGGGCTAACTAACTTTTTATGCTACCATTGGCAGAGATAAATTAGCAACTCACTGTCATTTTTACATTATCGTACTGGTGTTTTATGTAAGCTACATATTCAAGCTATTATTTTTAAGTTACTTTTCAATCTGACATGGCTGAAATTATTGTGACTTTGAAAATAGTAACTATGTTAATAAAGAAATCCGAAGGAAGTATGGTAGGGACATTATTGAGTCATACAAGAGGACTAAATTATCATTTTTTAAGCTAACAAAGTCTTCTTAAAATTTTTCATTAATTTATGCATCTGGTACACAGTGATTTCAGTCAGTGGGGAACTGATGTAGATATATGCAATTTAGGATCATTTCCACTCCTCCTTCACACTCTGTTCCCAGAATGAGAATGTCAGAAGTCAGGAGTGTCACAGCGCTCTCTGCAAAGATGGAAACAATCGTGATCACTGTCCAATGCACTAGTCATGGGCTACAGAATTTTGAGAAATGGAAAAACAGACGGTATAAGTGAGGCCCTACAATTTTAACTAATTTTAATTCAGTTAATTTAAACTCTAACTCGAATACTTGATTGGGCTGAAAAGCTACCCTGACGGAACATTGATATCTAGAGAAACGAGTTGTTGGTTGAGTTTTGTATCTGGACTCTTGTCTTGGTTAGCACTGCCATTTCCACACTGGTTCTGTTGAAGGCAAGCATATCACTTCACTGAGCAACAGTGCTTCCATTCAGTCAGTCAGCAATCCTTTGAGAGGGTCAGTAGAACTCTATGAAATGTGCCAAGTGCTGAGGTTGCAATGGTGATTACATTAAAATTAAGAATCTTACCAGTTCTGTAGGAGAAATGATTCCAATACTGTTATAACAAGTTACTGAATTAATATATAATAGAAGTCATGGAAAGACCATGTCCAGTGAAAGCCTTTGAGAAGGGAGAGTACCAGAGAAAAGTTATTTTTCACTTTTTAATATAGATTAAAACAATTCTTAAGTGAAGAAGTGTACACCAAATATACCATGGATTCTGCTCCTTGCTAGAGCAAAAGTGATTTCACTTCTTTTAATAATGATGTAGTAAAAGATAAATAATTTAGAAATTAATCAACCATGAATCCTAAACAATTTTCAAATAATTTTGTGAGAATATGAGATTATATTGATTTTTACATCACTGGTAATTCAAGAAATGCAAATTAAAACAGCATTGAGATTTCGTCTCACTCCAGAAAGGATAACTGTCATCAAGAAAACCACTGATAACAAATGTTGACGAGGCTGCGGGGGAAAAGGAACACTGCTCCACTGTTGGTGGGAATGTAGACTGGCACAACCACTATGGAAATCCATTTGGAGAATTCTCAGAAGACTAGGATTGGAAGTTCCATTCAATCCAGCTATTCCCCTCCTATTTTCCCAGAAAACCTGAAAACATCATGTCACAGTGATATATGTGCACCCATGTTCATAGCAGCACAATTTGTAATAGCTAAATCTTGGAAACAACCAAGATGCCCATCAATTACAGAGTAGATGAAAAAGATGTGGTATTTTTATACAGTGGAATATTACTCAGCTATGAAAAAGGGTGATCTTGAGGCCTTCATAGGTAAATGAGGCAACTTGAGACTATCCTCATCAGTGAAATAAATAAGAATCATATTTATAAATATCACATTGTGTCTCTAGTGTAAAAAGTAAGAAGAACTGTAGGAGTAATGAAACCCAAAATGTGTAATTGCTATTGTCCAAAGGAGAGGAAAAGAAAGTGTTCTAAAGGATATAACTGCATGTATGTTTAAGTGTGTAACATAGATGATCATATTACTGAGTTTTTGCTGGATTGTTGAGCAGTGGTGTTTGCAGTCTCACTGTTTGAATGTTCATTTTGTATACTTTAACTTTGTAACTTGAACAACTATTTCTAAGAGGACAGTATGTATTTATCAACTAGTGATTTCTTACTGTTTGTTTTTATTTTTTTGAAATTCTGTATTATTACTACCCTTTTTTTCTGTTTTTTCCTCTTTAAATAAAATTTTTAAAAAAGATAAACAATTATATACTTTAATTCAAGATCTCTGTGGTATGAATCTTTTCTTGATTAAGAAAAAGCAGAGTTTATGGAAATAATGAAAAGGTACAAATGAAATACTAATTTTAAGCTTAATTAGAAATTGACATGCTTTTTAAAAAGCATACACATTTTCACTTTGCATATGGTTGTACTTTTAGATGTGTATTCAATACAGGTGCCAGAGGGAACTCAAGTTCTGCCTAAGTAATAATCATGCTCACATTTGGCTGATGTGTGGCAATCTTCCTTTGTGTTATGTTAGTGGTGCATTTAAATTATCATAGATTAATGACAGAGCTATCTTATTTTGCTTGAACAACCACCAAAAAATAGTTAATGCTTGCCATATTTTTCCTTAAAAATAACATGGTCTAATGGCTCTGTTATTTAAAAAAAATTATACAGATGAGGGAAGGAGGCTGACACTAACGGATCAATATTCATATTCCTTAAGCAGTGGAATTATGGAGACATGAGAGGCATATCTCTGCTGAGAGGTTTTGTGATAGAATGAGAGGAAAGCAAATATCACACTCATGAAATATGTAATATTGAGGTGGACAATGGAATTGAGTGTGTGAATAAGATTAAGTGACAGACCCTGTGTTAATATGACATTATGTAAATTCTCTAAGATTGTGTCTCTAATATGATAAAAGCAGGGAATATAAGAGCAAGGCACTAAGATAGGCTGGGTTCATAATTGTCCTGTTTAACTGGGAATAATAGAAGATCACTTGGGGACTAAAAAGATGAGCTGAGTCTTAGACATGATTTATTTAATACTCCTGTGAGCCTCCGAAATAAAGAAACAGCTGGTAAGTCAATGGAAAAAAGAGAACTATTTAGGACTAGAAAAAGAAATTGAAATGGAGAATGCAAATTGTGAGTGCTAAATTACGTATTTGACAATGTAAAATATGCAGAGGGATTATGTAGGTAGGAGCCCCTGGTAAACATCAAACTGTAAGAGACTAGACTTTAAATCTATAGATTTTGTTATGATAACAACAGTCATGTGCTGAGGCTGAGTATATTTACAAAATGAGAAATGACTGGGGAACAGAAAGACTGAGAGAATTTTAGAATTTCTGGGCTATGGATGAAATGATTATTGAGTCAGAATCGATACCTCACCCCATTCTATAGGGAAAATGATGCTAATGTCATGATGAATCTGTTAATTAAAATAATGACAGAGGTTCTGGAAGTCAGGTGCAAAGTCCAAAGAAAGTCAGTGAGAAGGTGATCTGAGCAGGTCTGAGGAACTTTGAAATGCTTGCTGGGGGAACAGTGTGCCCTGTAAAAGTTTGTGTCTTTACAAGAAAACTGTAATCCATTTCAAAGTTCTATTGAATGATTCTAGATCCTGATTCTAGTGCTCAAACTTACTGTTTTTTGAATTTTAAAATGCAACTTCCCAGAAGTGTACCGTCCTATTTAAAGGGCACTACTATTGCAACCAGCTTGCTTACCTTAAATTCCTAGCCACTTTTTTGAAATCTTGTTTTCAACTGATGCACAATAATTTTCATGCTTATGTAGTACCATGCAATGTTTTGGAACAGATATACATTGTGTAATAAAATTAGAGAATTTGATTTGTCTATTACCTCATGTGTTTAATTATTTCTTTGCAATGAGAATATTCAGAATCCTCTCAACTAGCTATTTTTAGATGTTCAATAAAGTAGTAATAACCACAGTCAACTTACTATGCCACAGGACACTAACTTCATTCCTCCTAAGCATAACTATGCACTACCTGATCGAACTTTTCCACTCCTTTCTGTCTTCCCCCAGATTTAAACCCTGGCTTTCTGTCTTGGTCAGCCTGCCAACTGATGGGCCAAAAGACCTCACACCTGCAGTTCGTGGGGGAAGTTTCAGTCCTCCACTTCTCTGGCTTCAAGGAGAAAGCAAAGTTGAAGGCTGTAAGGAGGCAGAGCTGCTCACCTCACTGCAGCCAGGAAGCAGAGCTCAGCCAGGAAATAGTCTCTGTATAAATAGAAATTCCAGAGACTCTCCGGTGGCCCTGCCTTGGCCTGGTCTTCCACTTGTAATAGCAGGTTAAGCAACAAACATAAACTGGCAGATCCACTGAGAAGCATAGCACCCCACATTCCCCTGTTCTCTCGAAGAATCTCCATACTTTCAGGTTCATGATTCAGAATAACTGGCAGGCTTTCTTTGGCGAAGCACATAATTTAAAACGGTAAAATAAGCACTAGCATGTAATTTACTTCATAGCTTTTTTCATTGTTGTGATGTTTAAAATGTGTATTCAGTATTTTATACTTTGTCACAGAGTAAGGATTGCTAAATGTTAGCTGTTAGTTTTATTGTAAAATTTTATTGCGTTGTTTTCACATTTTATACTCTCCACCTCTCTCTCTCTCTCTCTCTCTCTCTCTCTCTCTCTATATATATATATATATATATATATATATATATATATATACATACATTTGAATACCTTGAGTTTTGTATTTCTTAAATGAGGAAAGCATTAATATTTCCGGTGAACTGTTACATGAGGCACTAACTGGTGTTGAATAATTAGTGTTAAATTAGACAATAAGTATGCAAACATACAACAACAAATAATAATAATAAAGTGAATGTGACCACATAATTGAAAACCAAACCTTACCTTTTACTGGGAAAAGGTTCAAATATGAAATTAGAGACTATATTCTGGGTTAGAAAATGCGGGGTTCTATGATGAGTATCCTAATATCTGACTATTAGAATACTTTTGAAAATCCAAATATTAGTGTTTATTGAATTTTACTATGAAAAATAGTTTTTCTTTAAATTTTATGGGCTTTGTTTATTCATTCGTTTGTTTGTTGCTATGACCATTTACCTGGAAGGTGCAGTTCACAAGAGGACAGTTTTATTCTGGTACCTGGTTTCAGAGGTCTTGATCCACGATCAACTAGCTTCAAAGAAAAGGTACCGTGTTGGGCAGGCCTGGTGACAAACAGCTCCTCGGCTATTCCAGGCAGGAGGCAGAACAGGTTGGAAAGTGCGAGAGAGGAAGGGGTCAGAAACCAGACAGGGGACCCGAGTTCCGGCGTCATCCGCTCCTGGCAGCCCATCATCAACTAACTCGTGAATGGGTTAATCCGAGGTGAGGCGATGCCATCATCCTCTGCCCACCTCTCCAGGAGCCTCAATCCTGAAAATTAAGTTTAATGACTACAATTACAAATCCTGTAAATGCTCTATTATTGACAATGGGGGCATATTTGAGCTAGAAATAACATACAAACTTACTCATCTTTATCTTTAAAATAGTCATTTATGAGGTGGACTGTATATAAACTCATTATTATAGATTTAATATATACTTATAACAATTTGTAGGATGTCTCAGTAGTAATTTTTAGTTAAACAAAGTTTGACCCTTTTAAAAGGAGAAAACTAACAAAATAGCTAGTTCAGAAGGTTCTTTTCAGCAGAGGAAGTAAGAATTATAAAACTTTTTTCTTTTTAACCTCGTTATATTTATTGTGAAGCACATAAAAAAGGTCTCGATAATGCAGACCATGCTCGATTAAATTTGTACAAATGTGATTGGGGGACATTTGAAATCTACAGCTATCATTTTACTAATTAGAAATTAGTACTCTACTCTTTTACTCAATTTTTATCATTCTTTTAAATGCTGTTCTTCAGAAAAAATGGTTTGCCTATATCAGGAAGTTTACATATTTTGGGAAAGTTGGCAGGTACTCCTGAAAAGAGACAAGAGAAGATAGGGTCTTATGAGAAGAACACGTTGGATTAAGAGTGGATGTGTGATTACGGAAACCCAAAAGACTGCTGTGTATCGTGGGGCCTCCCATTCGGAGAAGATATCTGTCAGTATCAGGTTTTCTTACGCTGTTTTGGATTACTGTCACCTCTGGGGACCCAAAGATTGAGGAATCTAGTTCCGAAAACATATCTTTAAATTGTTCCCCCAGTTTTTCAAGGGTTCAGGAATTTTCAAGTTCAACCCAGTGACTACAGGTTGAACTATTTGTCCTGGTTATAAAAGTATGGGTTGTTAGATGACTTCTAAACTTTGGTTCACTTATAAAAGAATAAAATGTGAAGATTTAGATGCAATGCACTGCTCTTTTCTAAAAAAAAAATTGAAAGTCAAAATAATATTCAAGTCTAAAAAGTTATAACCTTAGAATATTTGAAAAATTTTACAAAGAAATATGAAGTAGGAGCTAGATTTAATGAGCAAAAATCATTCCCCAAGGTTGAAACCTTAAAAAGCATTATCTAAAAAGGACTTGCATGAAAAGGAAGATCAATAGTTTTGATTTTTTTGCTTATCTCTATTTCTTTGAGTCAAAATTACATACAAATGTCTATATGTGTTTGTTTACAAAAGTTTTAAAATACTATCTTAAATATATACTCATTGACAAATAATCAACTGCTGCTTAAATGATTAAATAATTTATCAGATATGCTTTATTTGTGTCATTCCATAATTATGGCTCCATCTGGAGCATAAATTCATTTATTTATTCTTCTTCGTTTATTTAGAGAAAGTGTCCTCCTCAGCTGTTGTGTTGCTCAGGATGATCTCAAGCTTGCAATCCTGCCTCCTCGGCTTCCCAGAGTGTTGGGATTACGGGCATACACCACCATTCCTAGCTCAATTTTACACCTTCATGTAAAGCCTTATGAATTGATCACTTGTGAGATGCTTGATAAATATTTAAATTTCATTCTCTTTCTTACTTGGAATAAAATCAACAACATATTACAAAAAGTCTCTGAAGAAAACCTACAGGAAGTTGGAAATGAACAACTTGCTAACCAAACTATTTTCAATTTTAGCTTCTTGTCAGATAATATGAACAAAATCAAATCGTTGCTGGCTGGCATATTGTATACATTCATAGTCAATTCAATTTGTTAATACTTTCAGTGTGATAGCCACTTATTCCAGTAATAAATTCCCAATTGCTTAGTAACTGTTAGTCAGAATAGATCTGTAACATACAGAGTTAACATATGCCATGAAAGACAAGAGCAGAAAGCAAAAACAATAGTTGGTTTCTGCTTATAGTTGACATTCAATGACCTCAGAACTCAGAGAGGAATAGAATAGTGAAGAAAACAGAAAAACACTAAGTAAAGAAAAGTAGATTCTTAGCATGATTTTTTCTATGTTAACCCACTAATTTCTATCTATATTCTGCTAATTTTCCAATTAATTTTTCAAAACATGGATAGTTATAGGCAAGATAAACACATTTCCTCTTCTATGTGCACATGCAGTCATGAGAGTTCTGCCTCACATGGCCTATGATTTTTATTTGTTATCTGGTCTGTTATTTGTGGGCTCACATGGTTCAGGTGATCTCCATCATTTCTGGAGGGCGCTATGTGTTTGAATACCTAAAATCATTTCTGGAGCATGCACATGGTACATGGCACATCAGTGGGTATTTATTTGCAACAAATTAGCAGAAAATCCTCCTTTCAGTGGTATTTAAGGCATTCAAGGTGTTTTCTTAAAAAGTAAACATGTCTTGAGACTGTGAAAAAGTAAATGGAAAAAAGTTTGTCTCTGTAACATCCTAGTCATTTTAAAAGTATCTTTACAATAAATTTTTATTAGCTCCTTTCATTATTTTGTCATCAGAGTTAGTAGCACACTTTTCATCTTTCATGAAACACTGTCATCTCCTTACACAAACCAATTAGTTTTCCAGAATTTCTTGTTTTAGTGTCAAAGATATTGAGAAGCAACTATACTAGAAGCAGTGAAATTTGTGATAAGAGCTCCATGTGTAATTAGCTAAAATCAGAAAGATGAATCGGTCCCAATGTGGTTAACTGTTCTTTGAAAAACCTCATCTCTACAGAAAACGTTTCATTGCATTGACCCCAGTAAATTCACATTAAGTCTATGCAGACTTTACTGGGTCACAATATATTTATGCATATGCTGCAATGGAAATGGCCAAAGGCTACTGCCAGGAGAAATGCACAAGAATATTAAGCCAACAAGCAACGTGGAAAAATGTGCAAAAAGATTGATAGGTAAAATAATTGTTTTAAGAAATTCTTAAATGGAGGAGACGTTAGAGCAGATTTTTCAAAAGAATGTGGAATTTTGATTGACAGGAGATTTGGGGATGAGAGGTAAAGCAGTTGCTTCAGAAATTATAGCAAATATATTTCACATGAGAATTGGTGCGAAGATAGTTTATTCTTAATTGAGTTTCAATCAGGATGCAATGTGCAAAAAATGGTGTAAGGTTGAAGGAGAGTTTGGTGTCTTGAAGAACATGTGATTCTGATTGGAGGTAATTAGACTCATCAACATATTTTTAAAGGAGTCACAGCTTAAAAGGGAATTTCATTAAAGCTGATATAAGCACATTCAAAATCAAGTCTCAGTGACTTCTAAACTGGCCACCTGCCTATTGGACTTCAAAGCTTTGTACTTTTTTCTGCCTTATTTTCTTCCTATGCTCATATTTTAATACCGATGGAGTACCTGATCTGAACCCAGCACATAAACATTGCCAAATAATATTCTCTTTCTTCATCTGTCTATTGCAAAATGCAAGACAATCCCAATCTTCACTAAAATTGCTTTGTTTGGGAAAAAATAGTTTTCATAAAATATGTGACATTATTATAATAGTAGTTATGGCTTTAGTATTTTAGATACATCAATACTGGTAAGCTTATTTTAAATATGTTGATTCTTAATTCATAGTTTTAATATCTAGTTGGTAAAGAATTAGAGATATAAAGATGGAAACAAAGGTTACCTGAACTCGGAGTATTTATTATTAGATTGAAGTGTTCTTGTGACCAGCATGTTTAAGAAAATCAGATGCAATATATTTCTTTCTTCAGCTCGTGGCTTTTCTCTTTGAGAAAACCATTTTCTTAAGAAAATGGCTCAGAGTTGTAACTGGAGCTTTCTAAACATTACAACTAAAGAAAGATCAAGAGATAAAACCACAGAGACTTATGTTGTTCAATCCTCCTAATCCCTTTCAGTCTGAGGGGGAAGGACAATCTCCTAAAAGCTTCCTACATTCCCTGTTTGTGTCCAATCTATGACTTAATTCATTTTAAGCAAGTTTGCCTTTGGGTGACAAGTTTATATAAACAACAACCATGGAATCCTTTTGATTAGCTGAGAGATTGTGCTAGTCACTATCTCCAATCTCCTGAGGCTTAAGCAATTGTAACACAGTCACATTTTTTAAATTTGTTTTCATTCTTAAGAGTATCCATACTTTCTTGCTGACTTGAAACATGGGCATTGAGAAAGAGATTATATTTTCAACTCATTCCAATAATTCATCCTTCACTGTATCACACAGAGCTTACAGATATCTATTTACAAAGATCAGCAAGTACTTTATCCTTAAATTTACCATTTTCTAACTTATAATGGGACCAGTTTTAGCATGTTTCACAAATATAACATGTGTCAAAGCTTATCATATTTGCTCTAGCAGTTTATTTCCTTTTTTTTTTAGCTCAACTGGTTTTTGTTTGAATATTTTTTGTTGTGTTTTGAGCATTATCAAATCTTTACTAATGGTTCTCTTGATTTGTTTGAATTGCCAAGCCAAGCTATTCAGAAGGGAATGCCAAATGTTTTAGGAATTTATTACAGAAGCACCTCACCAGTAAAACTAATTTCTATGTCAGGAAGCTTTAGATTCAGGACAAAAAAAATTGCATATTTTAATTTTTCCTTAATAACCTGTGCTCAACCAGGCTCAGCTGAGTTTACTCAATTTTCCATGATCTACTATGTCTCAGTAAAGCAGCCTATTTCCAAAGGAAAAGACTGAGCCATTTGTCTCCTATATGCCATCAAGCCAGACTGCGCTTACTCACTTTGTAGTATTAACAGGAATCCCAAAATAGCAAGAAAGAGGGGAAATTCTCATTGCGTAAACGCCTTTCAAGCTTATGTTACTGTCATTGTTATTAACATCATATTTTAAATAGCGCAACTATTAAGCTTTTTCTTTTAACTTATGTGTAATAATCGGACATATTTATGGGGTACAGTGTGATCAATCAAAGCCAATCACAAGACTAGACTAAGCTATAACAGAAAGCAAAGCTTTGCAGAAGGACGTGTGGAAAGAGAAATATGAGGAATTGTTGGATATTTTGCAACATATCTAAATGAAAGATAAATGTGAACCTAATATTCTCATTATAATTCTTTAAGTTTGGATATAGATTATTCTTTCTAAAACTCATGAATTATTTCCCATAAATATGTGAATTAAAAAAATAGTGTCAGTCTTTTGGTATCTCTTTCATGTATTTCAAAAACAATACTGTACAACTAAAGAATCAGTAGGAAATCTAAACATGCCTTTAAAAATTGGATGTTATTTTATAATGTTTTGTCCTAATTTTCATATCCCAAAAGACAATATTATATTCGCAATGGATATTTTTACCTTTCTTATATATCAGCCAATAATTATTTTAATTAAAAAGGGACTTATTTAAGGTTTGTTTCCCAGACAATATATTGGTTGCCAAAATATATGGATACAATTTTGATGATATGATTCTAAGTAGTGTTGTCAATTTTATTTGATAAAAGTTTGATTAACTCAGAAATTATTTCAAAACATTGTCCTATTGCTATTCAAACTATTTTGGAATGTACATATGCATATAAATTGGAACTTCACCTATTTGATGACTATAAAATACTAGAATTAATTAAAGGATTCTATTTCATTTCTGAAATATAGTTATTGAAATGCAGCAATGGTTTTTGGAACATTAATGTTATGATAATTAATATTCCATGTGATTTCTGTTTATTTAATGAATCAGTGAGTTAATTAAAAGACCTTAGAAAGGCTGTTAATCTCAAGGATCTAAATTACCTGGAATAATTGTAATGTCTAGAAATTTTTATGAAAACAGGAAAGTATAACTTATATGAAAACTGCATTCTAACCTTGCCTCACTAATACTTTAACTTCCCAAATCCTCTTTGCTCTTGAAACGTTCTACTACTGAATGTCAGATTTAATGGAGAAATGTGGACATATAATGAGAAATTTCTAGTGAGAAAAAGAATTTAATTTTGTCATATTAAGCTGGGTAATCTTTATTCAAACAGCATTGTCATAATATTGTTAGAATTTGGATAAGTGAGATCCTTCTGTCATTAAGGTAGTAATTGATTGCAAGTTAATATCGTACATCTAAAATTAAATTTCACTCCTTCTAGAAGCCAAATAAGGATAAAACTGAATGATCAAATGCTTTCATATTTGTTCATAGATAGTTAAGTGTGATCATGTTAACTTGATTGGTTTAGGAACTGCCCAGAGCATTGATGCGATGCACTTCTAGTTATGTCTGCATGAGTCAAGGATAGGTAACTTTGGATATAGTATCTGTGTACTCCTTTTCTCTTTGGGTCTGTTCTTGCACTCTGCTTTTAGCATCTATAAAACAAGCAACTTTCCTCCATCATGGCCTTTCTGCCCTGATTCTTAGGGCTTGTAGCATACTAAGTTGGATTAAATCTCCTAAAACTGAGCCAAATTACACCTCTCCTTTCTAAAATTGTGAATACTAGTTATGTCCCAGACATGAGAAAATTGACGAATACACTGTTACTTTAGCTATGCGCATTGATGATTTAGCCTTGCATTTGAAGGCATTAGTTAGATTTCAATTCTACGTGTTCTTGCCTGTCGACTGGAGTTAAATAATTTTATTCTGAAACAAAGCATACAATTATAAATAAGAAGTGTGCTCATAAATTATCTGAGTATAAATTATTGTTTGACTTTTAGAAATAAATATAATTAATCACTAAGTTTAAGAAAACATTCTTTAAATAACTTTTAAGATGTAAAATGTAAAATGATAGTAATGTTTAAAGGAAAGAGGACTGACCATCTAATATGTAGAAGAGAAGATTTGGCTTCTGTTGAAATTATTTATTGAGAATAGTAGCATTAACATGGAAAATGTTGAGAATAAATAAAGACAGAAAAATAATAAAAAGCTATATAAAATACTGAATTGTTGGTAAACTAATTTAACTATGCTCCCTCTGTGTATTTATGCTTGCCTATATGTTATGCTAATGTAAAGAAATGTTATTACTTTCAAACATAACTTTGCCTGAAGCCTCTATATTATAGCCATTTTTCTGCAACTTTCTATCACAAACAAATGTTTTGAAATGTAAATAAGAAAATATTATGTTTGCTCCCCAATTATTCATTTTACGGAGCATTATAATATTGTTTCAGCCACAAAACTTTCACTGCGAACTTTGGTAACAAAATCATTCATGACCTTCATGTTTACATGATCATTTTTTTTGTGTGTTATGATTTTAGACTTCTGGTCACTGTTTCCACTGTTACATGGAACTTTTAGTATCCCTACAAGTAATCTGTCCTAGTTTGAAATTTTTAAATTTTTCCTTAATTGACATCTCTGCCTTTGTTCTTAAATACTAGCCCATTCTGTTCCCTGAAGTTTGCCCTCTAGATTTGCATGGGTTAAAAACTCTTGGGAAACATCTTTCCCTTTCACTACCACATTTCATGTGAGTTTTAGTCATTTGGAATACTAATGGCTAACCTCAGATTTTCTCAGTGTAACCACAGATGGATAAATGTTCTACACAAAAGTAAGCAATTAAATATTTTAAAAAGGAAGATTTTTCACCCTGTCACATATTTGAATAGTTTTACCAGTTCTAACAAAGAATTCACATATTTTTTTAAATAGGAAGATTTTGCATCTTGTTTGCCTTACTGGATCTGTTTTAATAGTCTTCTGGTTCGTCTTTAGGATTTTCTATATAGAGAGTCATATGTACAAACAAGGATAATTTTGTTTCTGCCTTTCCTATGTATATGCCTTCATTTCTTTCTCTTCCCTAATTATTCTGGGTAAATTCTAGTAATATATTGAACAAGAACAGTGAAGGCAATCACCCCTGTCTTAACATAGGGAAAACTGCAAGTTTTTTCAGTGGCAAATCATCATGAAACAATCATCATAGTTTCCGTACACCAATAATGAATTTGCTAAGAAAGAAATCTTGAAAGCATTATTATTCATAACAGCCACAAGGATAAATCAATCAATGAATAAATTTAGCATCATGAAATGATTTTATATGAACATTATAAAATGCTGATGAAATAATTTGAAGAAGACAGGAAAAATTGGAAAGACCTGCCTTGTTCATGGATTGGAAGTTAAAATGTACGTAATAGCTAAAGAGCTCCGCGGAGTCAACACAATCCTCATCAGGATCTAATGACACTCTTCATCGGACTAGAAAAAAAATAATTCTAAAATTATATGAAAGCAGAAAAGCCCATGAAGAGACAGAGTGATTCGGTGCAAAAAGGGCAAAGCTAATAGCACAATAACACCCGATTACAAAGCATACAATGGGGCCATAATAAGACAAAAGCATGATACAAGAATAAGAGCAGATTCACAAAACAATAAAACACAATAGAGTGTCTAGATATAAGCTCACACATTCTTGACACTGATTCTTGACAAAGTTTCCAAAACATGTTATTGGAGAAAGTGCATCCTCTTCAACAGATCATATTGGGAAACTAGACCTTCTCTCTCATATTTGGCAAAATTCTGCTCAAAATGTTTCAGAGATCTCAGGGGAGGGCATGTGCACTACTAGAAAGAGTGGGAATGTTTCAAGATTTTCATACACTACAAGAGCACAGGAAATAAGCAAAAATTGACAGATGCAGTTAAATCAAAGTAGACGTCTCATGCAAATCAAAGGAAATAAAAAGAAGAGTACAAGACACCTACAGAGTAGGTGAAAATATGTTCCAGCTATATATCAGACACAGGGCTAATATGATAAATACAAAAATAACTAAAACATTAACAATTAAAATATTCCAATAAAAATGGACAAATGATTTGAATATACTTGTCTAAGAAGCTGACCAATAAAATGGTAAAAGAAGTGCTTGATGTCATTTGCCATCAGGATAATGCAAATAAAAAATACAACGAAATAACTTACCCCCACCTAGGATAGATATTATAAAAAACAAAACAAAACAAAAACCACTGGTAAATTAAGAAATATGACCTCATGAATTTTTTAAATAGAAAAATATACTGGTACAGTACAGCCAATTTGGAGAGTTGTATAAAGATTCACTAAAAATAGAATTATTTGATATATTGAACAGCTTTTTGTTGCTATGAAAAAATACAGACCACTTGTATGCTCAAAGACAATAAGGTTTCTTCTGGTGCACACTTTGAGAGGATGCAGTGGGATGGCAGAAAAAACATGCAGTGAGCCCACACCTGGCTTCTGGAACCAGAGGGCAGGGGCGAGGGACCAGATCCAGTCATGAAGGTTACATGCCCACAATCAACACATGCACACTGAAGCATGCTTCACGGGTCTCCTGGGATCACTGAAGCTATGCGATCTGTCATATTAATCATCACACCATGGGATCCAGCTCTCCATCAGTGGGAATATATAATTCAGCATAAAAAGGAGGTACTTGCATGTTCACGTTTATAGTTCCACTATTTTTCGCTAACATAGGAACTCCTTCCAATGTCTATCAACAAATGAATGGGCAAAGAAAATGTGCTCTGTCTGTATGCAATATGGAGTATTATATAGTCATAAAATGAAATCTTGTCATTTGCAGCAAATTAAGTCAGACTTCAAGAAATAGGTACCCCACATTCTCTTTTATGTGTAGAAACTTATTTTGGAAACTCTACCTGAAAATAGACTGGTGATTAATAGGATATGGGAATGGTACAGGGTATGTGGCCTCTGGTAGCACCAGTGCAAGTTGTGTGCACGTGGGGAAATTTTCTAAATCTTTCTAATAGTTATAGTTAAAGCCTTTATAAATTTTTTTATTGAGAAAAAATGCAATGGTGATGAACTACTTGTCATTGCAGAAAAGTCGTTGTTGACAAAGCATAACTGTTAAATGTTAGAAGACATCCATGGTAATGTAGGCTCAAGGGAGGATTTTGTTGATGGCAGAAAGCACTGAGCATTTTATGTTTTAAGTATAGTGCACTTTGGATTAAAGACAGAGCCAAAACCCTGCAAAGAGGAGTAAAGAATACAGACATAAAATACTTAGGCAAACATTGCCCTTTGACATGGAAATGTACTTCATTCCCCTGTAAGAGAAGGAATTGAAACAATGATGATTTTCATGATTAATATTATATAATAACAATAGGCATGTGCTTCTCACCCTCATCATTAAGTATTTTCTAAAGATGGGTTTTTTTATTTACTTATACCAAAATTTACTGCTGAAAAACACATGAGGTATATGACAAAGCTTTTTGTAGATAATGTCTTACATATACACAATATGTAATATTAAATGGGTACTTTGATGGAAATACATGTTTTCACTAATATTTTTGAAGTAGCTTATTAATTCAGAAAATTATTTATTATCTTATTAAGAATAATTTCTATGAAATAAACCCTAATGCCCATTAATTGACGCATACCTCACCGACATAATCTGAGCACTGCACATGTACTCTGAGTTCTGTACATCTGAGTTTTGTTTGAATAGGAATATTACACGAACAAGATAATCAATATTCATTTTAAAACACAGCAATGTACTTTTATCCTTATAGAAGTGGAATAGTGGAAACCAGCTGATTTTTATGCATGGTAAAGATTAGAAAACAAATTTCAAGGGAAAAAATGTGTCTGTTGAATGATGATGTAAATTGCAAAGAGTTGAGGTTTGTCTACCCATGAGGCTAAAAGAAGACATTTTGAATTAAAAGAACTGTGGCTTTGACCTAGGAGAGTCTTGGAAAGAGGAAAGGAGGTAGGTTGATCAATGGTTGCCAAATTACAGTTAGCGAGAAGTAAGTACGTTTAACTATAGTGAGCAACAATGAACTGTATGTTTCAAAAAGCTGGAAGAAAAGTTTTTTAAAGTTTTCACCATGAAGAAATGATAAATGAAGGCATATGTATATTTAATCTGATTGTGCATTATATAGCTGCACAGAAATATTATTCTGCACACCAGTAAGAATAGCACATTTTATGTTTTTACGTACAATTTAAAATTAAACTTTAAAAGTATTTAAATTGTATTGTAAAACACACTAAAATGTATATTTATTTTCATTCATCAAATGACTACGTTCAATATTTTGAACAAACACCACCAAACTATTGCAGTCAATGAAATACACTTGTTCAGTACCCAAATAATCTTCACCCAATCTTCATCTCAACAGACAGACTGGTACAGTGAGCTTTGGAGATCTTGTGAAAAGTCACAAAGCTCTGTTCTTAAATCACTTTACTTTTCCAGAAAGCTAACTAAGAACCAGACCTGTTGCATAAAGTGCAACTTCCACTGAAAATTGTCTAAATTTCCATCCTATAGCAGCAGAATGTTAGTTCAAAGGTATATAAGTTTAAAATAAATACTGCTCCATAATAGCTGTTAAGGATTTATATTACTAGAAATGCTGGGGCCTTATGTATTTGTAAAATTGTGCTCCGGATAGAAATCATACATAAATGCATTTTTTCATGCTAAACTTTTGCATACAAATGATGCTAACCAACATGGCCCCAGGAAACTGATGTGATAAAAAATTAGTGGTATTCACCAGGAAGATATGTAGATATCATGGACTGACAGAAATATTTCTTTATATTTACTAATCATCTGAATTAAGTGAAACTCAGTATATAATTCATGAAAATAGTGTAACTATCTCTTTGATGAATTTGATAGAGCTAGTGTATAAGCACTGGAATATGGTTTATCACCCATTATAATCAATCCATTAATATGGACAATTTTATAATATATTTTACTTCTTTTGAATTTGTTCTAACAGTTTTTAGGTTGAATCAGGGCTTTTATTTTCATGAAAATATTCTGTAATTATGAATTATAATTTCAAATGTGTATTTTACAATAAAAATATACAATACAATGGCCTACTTTTCCTAGGAAATTTGCATTTTGGTAATCTAAGAATGGAATTCCTTTGAAGGTAATTGACAAAACCTAAGAACTTGAACCAAAAACATTGTTTCTATATAGAACTAGCAATTGTACACACTCTTCAATATTCTTTTATTTCATTTCATCATTTGAAGGGTAGGTGTTTAGTTAAGAATCATAGATATAATAATTACAAAATAATGCAAATATATAAAATATAAAATCGGTCTGTAACATATGGTTTGAAGTATACCTGTATCTGTACAAATGTTCATTAAGATGCATATGTCTAATTATAGTATAGAATTTTAAAATAAACTTCTATCAGTATATATAGGATACAATTACCCAAATCACATTTTTTTCTGAATTAATACGTAACACTATATTTTAATAAGCTCTAAGTATTCATCATGAAAATAAAAAGAATAGAAGTAAGGACTTATTTCGTGATGACCTAGTTTTCAATTTTTCCCACATCATCTTGGAGATCGCCTAATAAAAATGACAAATATTTCTATTATAATAAATTTTCTAATAAAAATTTTATATTTCTAATAAAAATTTTATATTTCTAATAAAAATTTTATATTTCTATTATAAATACTATCAATTCTGAAATATGTGCTTATGTAAATAATCATTAAATGAACTTTAATTTATGAAATCAACTCAATATTTTGTTCTCTTCCTTTATATCTTCTTTTTTGTGACTCATCTAACATTTCTGGTTGTTAATTTCTTTTAATTTTTACCTAGGTCCAACTTCACAATAGAGGATATTAAGCCCCCACTTCCACAATCCTCATTTCCAGGATTTTGCACTTTGCTCGTTAGATTTCTTTTCCATGCAGTGGGCCCATTTTTTACTCTATCTTAGCTGTTCCATCTTTCTC